>OX387247.1:3465606-3468106 GCA_947562095.1 Branchellion lobata | reverse complement strand
TATGTTTGTAAGAGCGTTTGCCATCATGATGAATGTGGCGTTTAAAAGTACCAAAAAAGCTTAAATTTCTTCAAAACCATTTGGTTTTTTTTCCTTAATCGAATTGAGATGGAACGTTAGCAAAAGCTATTAAGTCAATCTCAAAAAATTTCTGAACGGTAAATAACTGAAGGTAATGATAGAAGCATTTCCATAAGACTACATTAATTGTTCTCTACGTCATAATCTCATTACACGCGCATTCTCACACACCGCGCACGCAACGCTCCATATAAAGTCAGTGCAGTATAAAGGCCTCATCAGCTTCCTCAGCTAGGCGAGAGTTCGTGAGGGTTCGTTGAAAAGTTTGTGGATGGAACTTGTCACTGTTTGAGTTTCAATCGGTTAACTTCAATCAAATGGATTTTAGCGGATTTATTTGCCTTATTTTACTGCTTGCTGTATCACTGGATGCACGTGAGTTGATGTTACCTTCAGATCTAACATTGCTCACCTACTTCCATGCAACCAACTCAAATAAACTTCTATTATTTTAAGTAATACTTCATGAAAATAAAATATGATTTAGTGTGCATAAAACTTTGGAAGCAAGCAAGGTTGAAGATATAATCAAACACATGTGTTTATGGGTTATCCACTCTTCAACACTTCAAACATCGCCACAAACAAGTGAAAAAATACACAAATAAATCTTCTCATACACAAAAAGACTACCACACAATCAAAAAACCATCTACAAACAAACCACCACATACAAACAAACCACCACATACAAACAAACCACCACATACAAACAAACTACCACAGACAAACAAACCACCACATACAAACAAACTACGACATACAAACTACCACATACAAACAAACCATCCTACATAAACCACCACACAAAAAACCATCGATTGCAGGCCGTGAAAGGAGAAGGAGGAAAAATGATTGCAACGACAGAAGTTGCTTCCCCATCTCCGGCAATCTGCTGGTAGGCAGAGAGGCCAACTTGACGACTGATTCAACCTGTGGTCTTTATGCTGAAGAAACGTACGTGTTTGGAATTTAAAAGCAGTCTTTTTTAGCTATTTAAACAACTCACCTAGGTCAGCTGAAAAACCTCGTTTTTCCATCTTACCAACAACACCACAGCTACTGCAATCTCATCAACGTCAACCGTTTCGAGAGAGACTTGGGCAGTCTGAAAGAGATGAGAAGCGAGTGCTTCACTTGTGACTCAAGAAACCCAGGTAGCAAAAACAGCCACCGTATCGAGAACATCGTGAGTTTCTTCAAAAAGAACAAGAAAGACCGTTGGTGGCAGGCTGAATCGGACAAGCACCAGGTGAGTGCCCGAAAGAAGCTTCGAAGTATCTCCTCAAAACCATGCAGACTAACAGCTTAATCTCTAAAACATTGTCAAAACTTCGAAAAAACCTTTCCAAATGCACAAACCTCTTTCAAGCTTCCCCACCGCCCACGCAGGTGTACATCCAGTTGGACTTGGAGGCAGAGTTCCATGTGACTCACGTCATCATGACCTTCAGAACCTTCCGTCCAGCTGCCATGCTGATTGAGAGGTCTTATGACTTCGGGAAAACTTGGAAAGTGTACAGGTGAGAACTGTGAAGTTCGAACTGCGGTCAAAGTTGTGTAGCGATTTGATGTTGAGTAATAAAAGAAGAGACTTTCAATAAGACCCGATACTCTTCGGCGTTATTATTACTATAATTATATTCGTATTTATTACACAAACCTCTATATAAAAACGCTTGATGAAACATAAAACACACTTCTACATAAAAGCTCACTAAAGTTCAAAAAAAGCTTCACACAAAATCACACTAATCAATCACACTTAACCAAAACTCTTGCAGGTACTTCGCTCAAAAGTGCAGTCATTCATGGCCCAGGGTGAAACTGGAGTGGCAAGTACAGAGTCCGGACGAGGCCTACTGCGAACCCCTGGAAAACCCAGGCATCCCTTCGACAGGCGCTGAAGTGAGCGTGTGAGCGTGAATTTGATCACCAACTAAATGATAAGTTAAACAGGCTACTCGAATGCTAAAGAACTCTTTGAAGGTTTGATGGTTAATCATAACACCGCACACCTCCACAACAACAGTTGGTTATGAAGGTTCTCAACCCCAACAAACAACTCCGTGACCCCTACTCCAAGCAGATTCAAAACCTCATCAAAATCACCAACCTGCGAGTCAACTTCACACAACTTTTCACTTTAGGTGCGTTGAATTTGAATTGAAAAGATTTTAAATGCCGCCTGATGATCGTTTTTTAGTGTGAGTCAGCGTGCGGAGAGTGCTTTGAAGCAAAAAACAAAAATGAATTTGAAGCAAGTGTATGCGTTGAAGGATAAAGAAAAAAACAAATGAAAAAACTCTTTCGACGGAAGGTTGTACACAGACGTGGTTTAATTAGGTTTGCAAATGGCAGTATGAAAGGGCGAGAGCAAAACAGTTTTTCCCAAAATAGTTACATGTTCGTGCGATGC
>OX387247.1:3430606-3460606 GCA_947562095.1 Branchellion lobata | reverse complement strand
CACCACCTTTTTTCACCACATCTCACCATCACACTTCATCACCACATCCCATCATCACACCTTTCGACTATACCTCTTTATCACACTTCATCACCACACCTCATCACCACACCTCATCACCACACCTCATCACCACACCTATTCACCACACTAAATCACCACACCTCATCACCACACCTCATCACCACACCTCATCACCACACCTCATCACCACACCTCATCACCACACCTCATCACCACACCTCATCACCACACCTCATCACCACACCTCATCACCACACCTCATCACCACACCTCATCACCACACCTCATCACCACACCTCATCACCACACCTCATCACCACACCTCATCACCACACCTCATCACCACACCTCATCACCACACCTCATCACCACACCTCATCACCACACCTCATCACCACACCTCATCACCACACTTCATCACCACACCTCATCACCACACCTCATCACCACACCTCATCACCACACCTCATCACCACACTTCATCACCACACCTCACCACCACACCTCATCACCACACCTCATCACCACACCTCATCACCACACCTCATCACCACACCTCATCACCACACCTCATCACCACACCTCATCACCACACCTCATCACCACACCTCATCACCACACCTCATCACCACACCTTATCACCACACCTCATCACCACACCTCATCACCACACCTCATCACCACACCTCATCACCACACCTCTAGAGTGTGACTGTGATCCCAGGGGCAGTGAAAACTTGGGTGAGTGCGACAGCTTCACTGAACAGTCATCTGGTATGGTGGCAGGTCACTGCAGCTGCAAGAGACTGGTCACTGGCCACCGCTGTGACACATGCCTCCCCGGCCACTTCGATCTCGACTACAACAATCCTGATGGCTGCAGGGGTGGGTGGGAGTTGGTGGAAGTTGGGTGGGAAGTGGGAGTGGTGGAGTGAGAGTTGAAAGAGATGGAGTGAGATTCAAAAGTCACTGATGAAATCTTCTATCAAAATGTAGTCTAACCCAACATAAAACAATCTGCTCTAATCTATTACAACATTTTCATCACCCCATTACATATTGTTCAAAAGCCAACCACTCTCTTTCTGCAGCTTGCTCGTGCAGCCAAGCAGGCACTGTAGAAGGTTTTGAGTGCGAGACTGGCTCAGGAGACTGCAAGTGCAAGCGATTCGTCACTGGAAGAACCTGTGACGTGTGCATGGTGGGTGCCTGCTGAGAATATGAACAACTAAGATTCACTACACCTTTTTATAAAACTCCGCACTTCTTCGTGTCATAACTATCCGTGCCATACTGCAGAATATTTTTGTATAGTCTCTTTTAGATCAAGTTTAGACATACGCTAGAAATGTTGCAAAAGCATGGCGAATAGTCGAACTAAAAAAGAGAACGCTAAGGTATACGAGAACATGTGAAATATTAACTCATTAGATGGAACTATAATGAATCCCCTACATCCTACCACACTAGACCAAACTTTACCACACTAAACCAAATTATACCACACTCCACCAAACCACACTGCACTACACCGCACTACAACGCACCACACCGGACCACACCACACCACATCCCACCACACCACATCCCACTACACCACATTAAACTACACCACGTCACCCTAAACTACACCACGTCACCCTAAACTACACCACACCAAACCACCCTACACAACGCCACACCACACAACACCACACAAACCACACTACACTACAACCCACACGGTACACTACACTACACCACACACACCACCTCACACCAGCAAGGTTACTGGGGCTTGGGTACGGATGCGCAGGGTTGCAAGGCATGCAACTGTGACGTGGGAGGCTCGGTTGACTCTCAGTGCGACTTGTTCACAGGCCAATGCAGGTGTCGACCCCACATCACTGGGAGGTACTGCAACCAGGTCTGTTTCAGAAGCTTCAAAAGTTATTTGTGGTTTTAAAACTCTTCGGGGTTAAGGCCGCTGAATTAATATTTGTAGTTTTCTTGTAATAACCCCCAATAAAACACTTTTGTGAACCTTTTTTTAAACAGGTTCAACAGGGCTACTACTACCCACTGTTGGATTGGCTGCTGTACGAGGCTGAACTGGCCCGACCTGTCGGAGTGAGTAACACGTGCTGTGGAGTTGAATTAATCATGGATTAACTGATGAATACCTCAACTAACACGGGACACTTCTCAAAGGAAGTGGAGCTGGAAAACAGAGAGGTGCGTGACGACGGATGGTGGACAGGCTCAGGCTACATGCGGGTGCACGAGAGAGCCAGTTTGGAGTTCTCAGTCGACAACATCCCTCACTCCATGCATTACGACCTACTCGTCAGATACGAGGCCAAGGTCGCAACTATTGTAACTTTTGTGCGATGTGACCATTGAAAGTGCTTCAATGATGCATTTCATGAGGTGCATTGACTTTCAACAGATGCCTCAGCGCTGGGAAGATGTACGAGTGCAGGTGGAGAGGGTGGGAGGCAGAAGCAGGGGTGGAGGAGCCTGTCACAACCACATTCCTGCAGACGACCACAAATCTTTTTCCATCGACCCCTGTTGGCAACTGTGGTGTTTTATCAGCCTGTTGCTCTCTTCATAGTCACTTGTCCAAACCGTGTTTTGCGAAACACCAGAACAACTTTCTAGATAGTATTCTTATCATTCATACTTAATTTTCGAAAATTCATCATCGTCATCTTCATCTTTATCACCGCCATTTTTTCCACCACCACAGATGCGAAGCACGTTCTGGTGAGTCCTCCCTCCTGCTTTGAAAGAGGAATGAGTTATAAGATCACCCTAACCTTCCCAGACTACCACTCCCGTGAAGACCTCTATCTATCTATTGACTCGGTGACTGCTTGTGATTGGGAAAACTTATGATAAGATCTACAAGTACTTTAAATTCCTTAACAATCAACCATCCTAAAACATCTAACAACCATCCTCTTCAACCGACCACTTCAACCAACCACCTCATTCAACCACCTCAAAGCTATTTCAATCCACCCCCTTTTATCAACTACCTTACCAACCCCAGCTGGTTCTCTTGCCAGCAAGCACGGGCCATCCGATCTTCCAGCAGCACCAAGAGGTCAAAAGCCTCTTTGAAAGGTACAACTGCAGAGACCTCTTCCTCACTCCCCAGGGGCACAAACCACACCACTCCAAGGAGTGCAAGGCTCTGGTCTTCAGCTCGTCTGTCGCAATCAACAATGGAGCTAAATGTGTGTTTGTGTTTGTGTGTGTGTGTGTGTGTGTTTGTGTGTGTGTGTGTGTGTGTGTGTGTGTGTATGTGTGTGTGTGTGTGTGTGTGTGTGTGTGTGTGTGTGTGTGTGTGTGTGTGTGTGTGTGTGTGTGTGTGTGTGTGTGTGTGTGTGTGTGTGTGTGTGTGTGTGTGTGTGTGTGTGTGTGTGTGTGTGTGTGTGTGTGTGTGTGTGTGTGTGTGTGTGTGTGTGTGTGTGTGTGTGTGTGTGTGTGTGTGTGTGTGTGTGTGTGTGTGTGTGTGTGTGTGTGTGTGTGTGTGTGTGTGTGTGTGTGTGTGTGTGTGTGTGTGTGTGTGTGTGTGTGTGTGTGTGTGTGTGTGTATGTATGTATATGTGTGTGTGTGTGTGTGTGTGTGTGTGTGTGTGTGTGTGTGTGTGTGTGTGTGTGTGTGTGTGTGTGTGTGTGTGTGTGTGTGTGTGTGTGTGTGTGTGTGTGTGTGTGTGTGTGTGTGTGTGTGTGTGTGTGTGTGTGTGTGTGTGTGTGTGTGTGTGTGTGTGTGTGTGTGTGTGTGTGTGTGTGTGTGTGTGTGTGTGTGTGTGTGTGTGTGTGTGTGTGTGTGTGTGTGTGTGTGTGTGTGTGTGTGTGTGTGTGTGTGTGTTTGTTATAAAGGAAAAAAAGAGAGGGCAGATAAGTTTATATTGCAGTATCATGCATTCCTACTGAAGTAATCACCACCGATGAACCATCCATCAGCATGTGATTGTCACCCCACTGGTTCGGAGAATGCCCAATGTGCCGTCAGAGGAGGTGGTTGCTTGAAAGAGACTTGTTGCTGAAATTCTATTCCAATGAACATGAGAATAAGCTATGGAGTAATTGAAAAAACAAGAGATTCGAGTTAAAAGTCGAAATTATATTATATTTATTATATATTTAATTTTCCCTAGCAGCCATTTCTCGTCATTCATCACCTACTCATCATCATTCATCTACCATTCTGATTATCATCATCATTCCTTCATAATATTTCATTAACCATCACCTCCGTCATCCACTTACCCTCATCACCACCTTCAAAAACACTATTACAGCTATCTTCATCACCATCATTTTCAACATTAACATCATAGCTTCCACCACCACAATGGTCATTCCCATTACCACCCATCCATCGTCATCCTCCTCTTCATCATGCACCGCCTCAGGCCAGTGTCCATGTAGACCCAATGTGATTGGTCGTCGGTGTGACAAGTGTGCTCCGCTGCACTATGGCCTGTCTAGGCAGGGCTGTGTTGGTCGGTCCCACCATTCCTTTAACACCAATCCACCATCATTCCACCAACACTCAACCACTACTCCACCATCAATCCACTACCGCTCTACAACCACTTCATCATTTTTTCAACAGTACTTCACCATTATTTCATTATTCCAAAACCATCACCCTCACACCCACTATCATAACCTTCACAACCCCAAACACTGCAGCATGTGCCTGTCACGTGGAAGGTTCTTTGGGCAGGGAGTGTGATCAGCGAACAGGCAAATGTCCCTGCAAACCACACGCGCACGGACAACAGTGGGTGTCGTTGTTTCGTCCGATGATGTATTGTGTTAAATCTCATGGAATGTTGTTTTTCGTGTCATGAAACTCTGGTGTTGCCTCTCATGAAACTCTGGTGTTGCCTCTCATGAAACCCTGGTGTTGCCTCTCATGAAACTCTGGTGTTGCCTCTCATGAAACCCTGGTGTTGCCTCTCATGAAACTCTGGTGTTGCCTCTCATGGAACCCTGGTGTTGCCTCTCATGAAACCCTCGTGTTGCCTCTCATGAAACCCTGGTGTTGCCTCTCATGAAACCCTGGTGTTGCCTTTCATGAAACCCTGGTGTTGCCTCTCATGAAACCCTGGTGTTGCCTCTCATGAAACCCTGGTGTTGCCTCTCATGAAACCCTGGTGTTGCCTCTCATGAAACTCTGGTGTTGCCTCTCATGAAACCCTCGTGTTGCCTCTCATGAAACCCTGGTGTTGCCTCTCATGAAACTCTGGTGTTGCCTCTCATGAAACTCTGGTGTTGCCTCTCATGGAACTCTGGTGTTGCCTCTCATGAAACCCTGGTGTTGCCTCTCATGAAACTCTGGTGTTGCCTCTCATGAAACATTTTGTTGCCTCTCATGAAACATTTTGTTGCCTCTCATGAAACCCTGGTGTTGCCTCTCATGAAACTCTGGTGTTGCCTTTCATGAAACCCTGGTGTTGCCTCTCATGGAACTCTGGTGTTGCCTCTCATGAAACTCTGGTGTTGCCTCTCATGAAACATTTTGTTGCCTCTCATGAAACCCTGGTGTTGCCTCTCATGAAACCCTGGTGTTGCCTCTCATGAAACCCTGGTGTTGCCTCTCATGAAACCCTGGTGTTGCCTCTCATGAAACTCTGGTGTTGCCTCTCATGAAACCCTGGTGTTGCCTCTCATGGAACTCTGGTGTTGCCTCTCATGAAACCCTGGTGTTGCCTCTCATGAAACTCTGGTGTTGCCTCTCATGAAACCCTCGTGTTGCCTCTCATGAAACCCTGGTGTTGCCTCTCATGAAACTCTGGTGTTGCCTCTCATGAAACTCTGGTGTTGCCTCTCATGGAACTCTGGTGTTGCCTCTCATGAAACCCTGGTGTTGCCTCTCATGAAACTCTGGTGTTGCCTCTCATGAAACATTTTGTTGCCTCTCATGAAACATTTTGTTGCCTCTCATGAAACCCTGGTGTTGCCTCTCATGAAACTCTGGTGTTGCCTTTCATGAAACCCTGGTGTTGCCTCTCATGGAACTCTGGTGTTGCCTCTCATGAAACTCTGGTGTTGCCTCTCATGAAACATTTTGTTGCCTCTCATGAAACCCTGGTGTTGCCTCTCATGAAACCCTGGTGTTGCCTCTCATGAAACCCTGGTGTTGCCTCTCATGAAACCCTGGTGTTGCCTCTCATGGAACTCTGGTGTTGCCTCTCATGAAACTCTGGTGTTGCCTCTCATGAAACATTTTGTTGCCTCTCATGAAACATTTTGTTGCCTCTCATGAAACCCTGGTGTTGCCTCTCATGAAACCCTGGTGTTGCCTCTCATGAAACATTTTGTTGCCTCTCATGAAACATTTTGTTGCCTCTCATGAAACTCTGGTGTTGCCTCTCATGAAACCCTGGTGTTGCCTCTCATGAAACCCTGGTGTTGCCTCTCATGGAACTCTGGTGTTGCCTCTCATGAAACATTTTGTTGCCTCTCATGAAACCCTGGTGTTGCCTCTCATGAAACCCTGGTGTTGCCTCTCATGAAACTCTGGTGTTGCCTCTCATGAAACTCTGGTGTTGCCTCTCATGAAACATTTTGTTACCTCTCATGAAACCCTGGTGTTGCCTCTCATGAAACCCTGGTGTTGCCTCTCATGAAACCCTGGTGTTGCCTCTCATGGAACTCTGGTGTTGCCTCTCATGAAACATTTTGTTGCCTCTCATGAAACCCTGGTGTTGCCTCTCATGAAACTCTGGTGTTGCCTCTCATGAAACCCTGGTGTTGCCTCTCATGAAACCCTGGTGTTGCCTCTCATGAAACTCTGGTGTTGCCTCTCATGAAACCCTGGTGTTGCCTCTCATGAAACTCTGGTGTTGCCTCTCATGAAACTCTGGTGTTGCCTCTCATGAAACTCTGGTGTTGCCTCTCATGAAACCCTGGTGTTGCCTCTCATGAAACCCTGGTGTTGCCTCTCATGAAACTCTGGTGTTGCCTCTCATGAAACCCTGGTGTTGCCTCTCATGAAACCCTGGTGTTGCCTCTCATGAAACCCTGGTGTTGCCTCTCATGAAACTCTGGTGTTGCCTCTCATGAAACCCTGGTGTTGCCTCTCATGAAACCCTGGTGTTGCCTCTCATGAAACTCTGGTGTTGCCTCTCATGGAACTCTGGTGTTGCCTCTCATGAAACCCTGGTGTTGCCTCTCATGAAACTCTGGTGTTGCCTCTCATGAAACCCTGGTGTTGCCTCTCATGAAACTCTGGTGTTGCCTCTCATGAAACTCTGGTGTTGCCTCTCATGAAACTCTGGTGTTGCCTCTCATGGAACTCTGGTGTTGCCTCTCATGAAACCCTGGTGTTGCCTCTCATGAAACATTTTGTTGCCTCTCATGAAACATTTTGTTACATTTCATAAAACGAAGGTTTTTTAAAAATAATTTTTGTTTTTTTTCATTTGGGAACTTCTGACAGAAAAAGGCAGCTCGACCACCATCCACCACCACCCATACACCACCCACCACCCATACACCACCCATACACAACTAACCACCACCCATACACCACCCACCACCACCCATACACCACCCACCACCACCCATACACTACCCACCACCACCCATACACCACCCACCACCATCCACCACCACCACAGGTGTGGCAACTGTCAGAGGGGCTTTTGGGACTTTCCCCAGTGCAGACGCTGCCAATGCAACGGCCGAGCTCGCGAGTGTGACAACCTCACGGGCAGGTGTCTCAGGTGCTCTGACAACTCCGGAGGCGATCAATGCGAAAGGTGGGTGGGTGTGGTTGTTTGTGTGGATGTCTCTGTGGTAGTTTGTGTGGTTGTCTTTGTGGTCGTTTGTGTGGTTATTTGTATACTTGTGTATGTTTATGCATGTGTATTTTTTTGGTCTTATTTGTGTGCGATAGTCTCCTCAGTAACGTACTCCTTTGTCACTTGTTGACGTGGTGCAGGTGTGGAGACGGTTATTATGGCGATTTGAGGCTGGGATGTCGCAGGTGTCCTTGTCCCTCTGCTGACGTGTCGCACGCCCAGTCGTGTCAAATGGCAGCTAATCAAGTCATCTGCCAATGTCGCCATGGCTACACAGGTTTTTCCATTGCTTGAGCCGCTCTTGTGGTTGACCAATCGGAAGTTATGACTTTAAGTTGGAAGGTGCTATTGTAGGTTTACAAAAGTTTCATCACAACGCCTCAGGTGAGAGGTGTGACGAATGCATGAAGGGCTTTTACGGCAGTCCCACGCAGAGGGGAGGCCGTTGCGAGGCGTGTCAATGCCACGGCAACATCGACCCTGCTGTTCCTGGCAGCTGTGACCCTGGAACAGGTTTGTTGCCCTTCGACTAATAGCAGTCTTTGAGACTGCTGTAATTGCCTTAATTCATCCTACTACGCCTATCAGCTACATTCTATAATAACCACCATAATCACTATCACCATTACTATCTGCATGATCATCACCATTATCATCATCACTTCCATTTTCACACCAGCACTAACCTTACTTGTCCTAGCATCAGCATCACCATCACCACTTGTACCACCGCCTCCACAGGAGAGTGTCGTAACTGCCTGCACAACACGGAAGGCAGACAGTGTGAGAGGTGCATGAGGGGTTACTATGGAGACGCCCTAAGACAGAACTGCATGCGTAAGTAGGAATAAAACCTCGACAAAAACGTGGCACATTTCATGCACGTGTGAAAAATTTTCACATTCATTTCAATCTCATGTACCTTCCACCATCACAGCCTGCTCGTGCAACAGACTTGGAACACGTGACGACTTGCTCCAGTCATGTGACCCCAGCACCGGCACATGTCACTGTCTACCCAACGTGATTGGCCAGCAGTGTGACAAGTGTCAGCCTAACCACTGGAAGCTTGCCACGGGGCGTGGTTGTGAGGCTTGTGCCTGCGACCTTGTGGGATCGCAGTCTGCACAGTGTGACCAGGTTTCTTACATTATCTTTATTAAATCAGATCCAGTCAGGTGTTGTAAACTTAAAAAATATAATTAGTTTAGTATGTTCCACAAGGCCCTTTCTCCTGTTTCTCACTCTCTCCCACCTCTGTAGTTCAGCGGCCAGTGTCGATGCAGAGCGGGCAGAGGAGGCAGAGACTGCAGCGAGTGCTCCAACCTCCACTGGGGAAACCCCAACGTGCAGTGCCAACGTGAGGAGGGAGGTGACTGATGGGTGCGCAAAAGATTCGCACATTGGGCGCTGATTCAAAAATGTCAACTTTTGTATTCGTTATTAATAATTTTAAAAAATATAATCTTTGTTATTTATTTTTTTCAACATATTCTTTTTTTTTCTTTTTTTTTTGTTCCACGTGGGTGCTTTCTTGCCAGGCTGCAGGTGCAATCCTGAAGGCTCGTTGACGCAGCAGTGTGACAAGCGCACTGGGGCGTGTCGTTGCAAAAAAGGAGTCTCAGGCCGGCTGTGCAGCCGCTGTGCCAGAGGAGCTATGGGATCCCTGCCAAACTGCGTTCCCTGCGGTCCCTGCTACGACCTGTGGGAACAAGCCATAAATGAGATGAAGGGTATGCAGCCGTTTTGGTGACTTCGCTTTCACATTTTTCTCGGTAGTTTCAACCGAGCCTTTTGTGCTTTCTTCTTTGAAACTATCTCGGTGTTAATGCCACTGTAAGCCTCGTATTTCTATTGTATTGTATTTAAAAAGATACACCTTTTCTGATGATTCACCATACTTTGAATTGAACCCACAGGAGACCTCGACGAAGTGGTGCGCATGAGCAGAGGAGTGGACACGTCAGGACCCGGCCATTCGTTCCTGATGGAGTTCCACAGGATGGAGCTTCGGTTGGAGGAAGTGAGGCGTTTGGTGGAAATGGGAGGGTCGTCTTCCGGAGGTTCTCCCAACGTGGACCGGCTGTTCCGTAGCATGCACGAATTGCGAATGAACATAAGCCAGTACGACAGGCAGCTGGGAAACTTGGAACATCAGGAACGAAACACGTCTGCGCAGATTTATGGCCTCTCAGATCGTATCAACAACATTAACCATCGCGTGCAACTGCTGGAAAGACTGGTCTTCGAGCTTAAGTTGAACGCCACAGGCATACAAGAGAAGGACGTGTCAGGTGGGTATTTTTTGTCAAACTCTGTAGAGCAACATTTGTTTTTTTTTCCACCAGGGGCCTACGATTCCATAAAGGAAAGTCAGAAGCGCTCCAACCAAGTCGCACACCACGTCAACGACCTAACGCATAACCGCTTCAAGTCGCAACAAACACGCACCAACGCCGACCGCCTGATTGAGCAGAAGAGACCAGGCCAGTCTGGAGGCGACAACGGACAGCTGCTGAGAGAGATCCAGTATGAAATCAACACTTCCAAAAACACTATTTACAGCCTCAACACGCTGGTGCTTCGAGATTCTTGTTCTTTGTTTCTTTTCAAATCATTCCATTCCAACACTGAAAGATTGCACCAAGTTTATCTAACCTCATCTTTTTCACTTTCATCTTTTTCAGGTTTGTGGCGGTCACAGAAATCCATGTGACCAAATCTGTGGAGGAGCGGGCTGTGGACATTGTGGACGGGGCATGAGCTGTCAAGACGGGTCAGTTTACAAGGCATCCAATGCACGAGACCTTGTCAACCAAGCCAGAGAATCCGCTAACGCTAAAAACAACGAACTAGAAAGAATTCTTTCCAAAGTGAATTTTTTTTATTATTCAATAGACTTCTCCACCTTGAGTCGAAACAGACGATCAACTCAACATAGCACGAACTTCTCACCACCACCCCACTAACCAGGTTAACTACAAGAGACAACAGTGCACCAGCGTGCAGGAACTAGTTCAGAGGCTGTACCGGGAAGCTTCGCAGCTCCACAACTCTTCGTCTTGCAGCTTCATTGACGTTGCAGACTTCATCGCAGAAGTGCACTCTTTCCTCAAAGACATCGCCACCTACCCCAACCACGTCAGAGAAGTAGGTGCCGTTGTGTTTCAAGCTTTGTCGGGTGTGATTATGGGTGGGAAACTTTATTTTCAAATTTCCATCAATCTGAAATAATTTTTGAGTTGAAGTTCGAATGACACACTCATCCATTCACGCCACAACAGCTTGCTCGTGTGGTGCTGAACTTCCGCGTTGAGCCCACAGAGCACGACATCAGGAAGCTTTCGAGCAACATTCTCACCATTCTGGGCTCCCTAAAAAACATCGACAACATCATCCTTGCCACCAGAGACACCCTCGATGAAGTCAACAGACTGCGCCACAGAGCCGAAAAAGCCAGGTTTTTTTGTAGTTGTCGTTTGTACGTCACGTTGAAATGTAATTCTTCTTGCACACATGCCCAATCAAGCGGTGTTTGGTTGTTTAATCAGTAAATATGGATGGTGGTTCGACACAAACATCGATTCCACAACAGTGACTGACATAACCCTTCAGAAACGCAGCAGAAACGGTGAAAGAGAGAGTGCAGGGCGCCTCGTTCATACTGCAAAACACCTCCACAACTCAAAGGAATGTCGAGGCGTCTCTGGAGACTCTGAAGAGGAAGAGCGACCTGATCGATAAGAAGATTGGCAAGGTGGGTGTTGTTGTTGGTTGATGGTAGTAGTCGTTGATAGGGGGTTCATGAGTGCATCACGAGTATTTTAAAACTTAATGCATGCAGTTAAATGACCCCTTTGACACTGAAGCTGAATGCACCACCAGATAGGCAACCTTTCCTCGTATGGACTGAGTGAGTTCACGAAACTGGTGAGTTACAACGTGGCAGGCAGGATCAACCTGATGCGTCAAAAAATCTTTAAGAATGAAGCCGACGTCAAAAAGGTCTTGGAAACAGTCAGAAGCACAGAACAGCTGACAAACAAAATCAGAGAGGTCTGTAGGCAGGCTTGATGTTAACATGTCTGTTCATTCCATCAGGTTTTGATGACCAATATCTTTTTTGCATACATTTGGAAATACACCCGTGCACACAACAGCTGAGCAACAGCATCGAGAAGGACCACGGAGAGGTGGTAGCTGACCTGGTTGTAAAATCAAAAGAGATCTCAGAACTACAAGACAGAGTGGCTGTGGTCAGAAGCAAAGCAGACATGTTCAGAGGCAGAATCGCTGGCTGGGGAAGCTTCATGGATGGTCAGTTGTCAATCAGTTGTCACTTGTTTTTTTTTATAGTCTTTATTGAAACAAATTCAGATAAACGCTAAAAATGGCGCAAAACATGGTGAATAATCAAAATGAAGGAAAAAAATCAACAATAACTGAATGTCATGAGAACTGTCAATTGTCTGTTGCAAGAGACCAAAAACTGACTACAGAATCAAATTATTCAAAACCAGAATTGTCTATTAAATCAAATAAATGAGTCTTAAAAGTTGAGAATTGAATCATATCTTAAAACCACACAACATAACTATAGCAGAGTTATTTCAAGTTATTTCTTCTTTTCTTTTATTTTCCTTCTCAGCCATTTCTCATATTCACAAGGAAGTTTGTCTGGATACCACAATTCCTTGCAATGCTTTAACACTCGCTCACTTTCTTGTTTTTCAAGTTGGCAAACGGTATTCTTGTAGCCGATTGGTTGACGATTTTACAGCAATGTCTTCTTCTTCCTCAGCCATTTCTCAAATTCACAAGTCCATCAAGATACCACAAATTTTTGCAATGCCTTTCAGCACTTGTCAACTTTTTCGTTGAGTAATTTGGCAAACAGTATTTGTGTAGGCGTTGGTTGACGATTTCACTGCAATGCCTGTAATTCAATCGAGAAAATGGCGGATTCGACAATCTCTTTAAAATCTTTTCAAAATCTTTGTAATCAGCAAAAACTATAACTCTTAGATGGATTTATTTATTTATAACTAATATTTGAAACTTTAAATTTTAAATAGTTAATAAAAATAGTTTAAATAAAAAAAATTAAATAACGGCCATACACGCTTTCGCGAAACTGGAAACTGTTTGTCAAAATAATTTCATACTGTTTGCTCTTTCTAGAACTTTTCGTTTGCGTCTTCTCAACGGACAGTCACCTTCCACGCAGACTGGAAAGATAAGTTCAGCATGAGGCGGATGCGACTGCTGAAATGGAGTGAGGATGCTGACCGTCACTCGTTTGACATAATGCAGCTCGTGGGGGACATCAGGAGAGCTGAGAAGTACCTCCGGACTTGTGGCACCGCGTGAAAATCATTCGACTGAAGTGGGGAGTTGGAGAAGAGATGAAGAAGGTGTGGAGATGACGCTTGAATTTGCTGTTGTAGAGTCCCTTTATGTCTTTTTTTTTTTATTCATCACGTATTCAACAGTGCCTGTAACTATTTCATCATCATGCACATATTGGTGTTTCAAAAATGTTCTTGATAACACTTCAACAATATTTTTTTAATTAAAAAGTTCAAACGAGTTTGTAACTTCACTTTCGGAGTTTCATCAGTTGTTTTTATATCTGCTTCGGAAAATTCAATTTTTACGTTCTCGAAATTTCCATTTAAGAGTTCTTTTGTTTTCAATAGGTGGCGCTAGCATGGCTCGTCAGAACGGCTATGTGATCAACTACATTTCAAATGTACTTTCATATTGTGTTTTTTATAGCGAAGTTTTAATGAATTATTTCGTGTTCATAGTAGGAACTAAAATGAAACCTATTCTCGACTATTAAATGTATAGATATTTGTAAACCGCTTTTAGATAATAAAAAATAGTTTTTTAATAAATCCAAACACAATAGTCTCATTTCACACTAGTTTCCATTGACTCATACAAACAGGCTTTGAACTTTGGTAAAGTTCTTACTTTTATAAAAAGTTAAGCATGCGTTTGAAGAAGGAATAAGACTCGTTTACAAAGGCATACAAACGTATCTGTGTAGAAGGGCTTTTTGTCTTACGATTGATAAATTGATTGAACGCACAAACATGACATGGCTGCTTGTGATAATGCTCGGAATATTTGTGTTATTAAGAGCGGAAGAAAGTAGGGGAGGAGTAAAAGTTCAAATTTCTCAACGGGGACTTGACTATGCGGCCAACAAAGCTCTTGACTCCTTCCTTGTTCGAATCAGACAACGCCCAATTGACGACGCAGAAGGCCGCAGTGGAAAACTCAAGTATGAACTAAGGAACATCAGGGTGAACTTGTGCTTTTGAGTTAGATGTCATTATTTTTTTACTTTTCTGTCACTAATAGGTCCAGTTCTGTAGACATAACAGCTCAATGAAAACCCCACCAACATCAGCTCGAGGAAGCTTCGAGACCCGATGTCAAAGTGACCTTTAAGGAGGACGATCAAGTCATTTCGTGGAGTCTCTCTAACGCCGACATCGAAGCTTCGTGTGATTGGAAATATGAGCTCAGACAAAACCGTTTTCTGAAGCTTAAAGACAGTGGTGGCCTCCGCTTGAAGGCAAAAGGTCTGTCCGTGGAAGTGTCTGTGAGGCTGTTGTACCAAGAAACTTCTGGAAAACCCATCGTTCAAACCACTCGTTGCGAGTCGCACTTGCATGATTTAGAAGCGAGCTTTGGTGGAGGTAGCAGCTGGATTTACAATGCCCTTTTTGGGTGAGTTTTCGTTATAAGTGCTTCCGTGGTTTATCCTGTTTTTGGCAAGAATTTTCATAAACTACGCTAAACTGTTGCTATGCTACACAAGTGAACTTTCAGAGCAGCCAAAAATACTTTGAAGCGGTTGTTGAATGACGAGGTTTGCAGAGGAGCCACCAGAGTATGGGACAAGGACGCCAACGAAAACCTTTCCGACCTACAGCTCGAAAACACTCTGTCGAGTGGTCTCATTTCCGACTTCAAGCTGGTCGCTCAACCCGTAATCAGCTCCAACCATTTCCACATTTTGCTTTCTGGTTGTGTTTACAGGCCTGATCACTACGACTGCCCAAGTTACCACGTTCGTAAGCTTTGTACTGCACTTGTTTTTACTGCGAGTGGCAAGCCACCTAGTTACAGTTATCAAGACTATTTCAACAGACCGCAATGAACAAGGAAGTAGGAGAACGAATGGTGGCTCTCTCTTTGTCTTCCGAAAGTCTCAACTCATGGGCTGAAGCAGCCTTCCTGCAAGGAGATCTCAACACCACAATTCTTCACACACACTTGGCAGACGAACACAATGTTCGTGGTTGGCGGCTATGATTGCAAAAACGCTTGAATGTCATTTGAAAAAAAAATGATTAGAATGTTCTTTTGTGCCATGCCTCTCAGACCTACTTGGACACCGACTGCAAAGCAGGATTCTGCATCGTCTCCTTCCTTCCAAGCATCGCGGAAACCTACCCACACAGCAGGTTGGAAGCGGACTTTATCACAACTGCTGCACCAACCCTGCTCATCACTCCCGACAAGCTGACGGGTCGCATCACGGCGATCGTGAAGTTGTTTGTCAGAATTCCTAGTGACGAAAGAATAGAGCTCTTTGCGGTCGAAGTGAGCGCAATAATGAATGTGGAAGCGCGAATAGAAGGGAACTTTTTGAAACTCAAAATCGTTGACTTTGAACCAAGCTTCGAATTACAGAGTTTCGACATGGAAGAGATGTCAGAAACGGGCCTCAAATGGGCTGCCAAGGTGGCAGGCAAGGTGCTGGTGAACAAGGTAAACGTCAGAGGACAAGAGGGACTTCCGATACTGAAAGCGAACAAGGCAGGTCTCTACAACAGCTCCCTTACTTTCGAACAAGGCTACCTGCACCTCTCTACTGATGTTTCCGTAGCTGATTGAGCGCTCAAAAGTACTCGGAGCTTCATAAGTTTTTTTTTGAAAAGTTGATGGCATTTGCAATGGATTTCAAATGATGATTTGAAAAATTTGTCGAAATTAATCACAACTAAAAATGAGGTTAAAATAAATAAACGAATGAATGTTTGTGTTAAAATGACATTTTAACTGTGGAGAAGATATTTGTTGAAAAAATAACGAATTCCATCAAGATCGTTTGAAAACGTGAGCATAAGTACATCTTGGAATTTTTCACACACCATAAAATGTATCAAAACGAGTAAGGAAGAAGAATAATGAAAGAAGGTAAGTACATGAAAATAAATAAATGAAAAGCCTAAATGAAGTTTCAAAAATTCAGAGGGCAACACCGCTTGAATCTTATTATGTCTGTATTATTCACACTTCTATGGCGTTTTGAAGTAACATCTAAAAAACAAAATTGTACTCAAAAACATTGAAAGACTCAAAAAACTTTGAACTGCATTAAAAATAGTTGTTTAAAAGCAAGTTCTTCAGAGCATATGCCCAAGACGCCTGGATTTACAGCAATCAGCACAGACAGTACAGCGAAAGAAAATAAAGGCTTCTGGTTGAGTCTTCGTTGAGTTGAACAGCCCATGACGCCACTCACCACCACCAGCATTCATCCTCCAGTGATTCCTCTAAGCAGTTTGAAACTCTTCAAGCTTCCAGCCTGTTTTGAAAGAGGCACCGCTCAAGGGGCGCCCCTGCGGATTGACAGTCTCTGTCTTTTGGCAACCTTTCGAACAAGCCTTTGCGATTCTGTTGCAGGTATGTGGTCAACCATTACTTGCGTTTAATCGCTTAAAACATTCCATAGTTAACATTTGATATTTCAGGGCAATTTCAACGTCGGTTAAAATTTTGTATTGAATGTGAGGATATGCTTTATTTAAGAAATAATCTCACAAGACTGGGGTTGCAAAGGTGGACTATTGAGTCATAAAGGTCAAGCGGAGTTGTGAGCTTTTCAGAGTTTTCTTGAAGTTTATCTAAGGCAGCTCGTGGAAGGTTTCGTGGAGGCAAAAAAATCGCAAAAGGGGAATCTTCGAGAACATTTCCGACTTGATTTTCCTCTTTTGGTCTTTCTCCCTGTCCTCCCGTCACGATGACGGCTGTTTGTGAGAAGTCGTGTGTGTTTTGCAAAGACTTGAAAAAGGAGAAAAGGTCGTTGTCGAGTTGGTCTGAGCGCTCGAAGGTATCAAGCACCGCCACTGAAAGTTTGGGAACCTTTTCGTATTGGTCGTGAAAGCTTTTGACGTACTCCAGTACATTGGTGTAGCCCTGAGTGTACCTGTCGCACCTCATAGAGCTGTTGTCTGAGTCGTGCAGAGAAGTCCAGAAAGGACGCATGTAGTGGTCAGTCGGTGAATTTTTACATCCCTGTGGTGATAAGGCACAGATTTGATTAGAAGATTTTCGAAACAATTGAAGTTTTCAATGAAGTAAAGCTGTAAAAACCTCAAAAAAGCGCTGGAAAAAGGTTTGTTCGGTCTGGTCTTCAGCCAGCAAGGTTGCATATTGCTGACCTGCCACCTCCCATATGTAGGCCTTGTCATTGCTGGAGGTACTTGAAGCATCTAGTAAAGCATTACATTATTAGAAGCAACATCAGGAGTTACAAGTCTTTCATACTTTACTGCTTAGCGCTCTGATAAGTGATTACTCAAATTACCACAGTAGAAACCTGAGAGGAGAGAAATGACGTTGACATCAAGGGAGGCGCCCAGGCTACTGAATCCGTTGAGAAATACGCCATCTCTTTCTGCGAATAGCTTTAGCGTTTGTTTGAGGTTGGCATTGGCCGATGCTTTTGATAAAGAAGCCAAAACTAAAATGAGGAAATTGAAAGGCTTTGTGCGAGAGTTCAAAGGCCACTTCGGGAAAGAACTCGATAAAACTTTGCTTAATAAGTTGCCTAGGGTGTTGCTTTCCTTGTTCTTGCGCATCACGCGAACAAGCGGCTGCCGCCATACAAATTGTTCTGTGCTAGGTGAGCTGTCACCCTCTCCTGCAGGATTCAAGTGGGTTCAAAAATTACGTTAGCACACAACTTTGCTGAGTAATTAAATAAACTATCAAAATAATCAAACCCTTCGACGTTTCGTCCATCAAACATTCCACCTCCAACAACTCGTATGACGTTTTCAAACGGAAGTTGATTTTGCTTTTGGAAAAGGTTTCATTCAAAATCAATCTTTCGCGAGATTTTAGGTTTTCTTGCCACGATATTCCGTGAACTTGACATCGGCGAAGAACCAAATATTTGTCTTCAACGAAAATTTCAAGTTTCACATTGTCGAGAATTAAGAGATCATTTGCATGGCTGCAGTGGTAGTTTTTGTCTGCAGGCGAGCAAAAAAGGGGTGAATTCAAAATCAGGGAGTCGTTTTTGAAGATGAATAGTGGCAACGAGTTGATAAAATAATGTGTATCTTCACACTTTACAGCTTCAGGCTTAGTTGGCCATTTGTATGTAGAAGATACATTGTTGAATCTTTCAAATGGATCTGTTTTCAAAACTTTATTTTTGATTTTCTGAACAGCTGGTGTGATATGGGAGTTTGCCAGATTTATCTTAGAGCTCTCAGCGTTAGTGTTTGAGGCTTTCAAATGGGCTGGAAGCTGTTTGCTGTGAATATATCCAAAGACGAAATAGGTGACAGCACCAGCAAGGAGAACGAGGAGAAGAAGGGTCAAAAAAGGAGAATCGAACACGTTCACACACCTCTTCCTCACATACCTTTCCTTTTGATTAGCCACTAGAGCATAATTGGCTGATGCTAAATGGAGATTGGAAATATAAATAGTTTCATAAAAACATAAAGCAAATAAATCAAATTAACCTGTTCTTGGTAATGTCATTCTCCGAATTAATCAGACCCCATGTATGTGTCAAGTAAAAAAAGATATTACACCTTTACTATACAAACGAAATGTTACATTCAACGTCTTCGAACGGTTTCTACCATAAGGTTTACGGTATCTGTATTAATCTTCTTAAGTTTTCGTAAACTCAACTTTGACCCCAAAAAACTTTATCAGATTGTGAAAATAATACATATTTGTTTAATTTTGAAAATTCCCAAAATTTTGTCCATAAACTTTTTTTTTTCAATAAAAATTGGTCCAAATTTCAAAATATTCAACTTTGTGTTAGCAAAAATTCCGTGTTTTAAAGTTTAGCGCTCATTGAATTAGCGGGAACAGTACGTCAAAAGTTAATTCTGTGGTGATATTCTCCAGTTGAGTTAAGAGTTTTGACGCTAGCTTCGCTTTAGTAAACGGAGGTTCAAAATGGATTTCAATGAAAAGATGGTGCGAGTAAATGGAGTTCTTTTATCCAAGTTTCAAAACCAAACAGTTTGCTTGCTCGGTCGTGTAAATCATGTGAGTATTTCAAGTGTTCTGTCAGTTGAATTTGGCTGAACTAACTAGGCTCATTGTTTACTGTAAACAATGGCTAATTATTCAGATTAATTCGTTTCAGTTTCAGGGTCAACGGTATCAGTTTAGTTTTGTACACTCAAATGCAGTTGTACATAAAACCTACATTATTATATACGCTATAAACATGTGATTTTTCAATATTATTCATTTGTATTTTATATATTTTTCCTAATGATTGCATAAGGTGGATCCTAATGGAAGTTTCTTCCAACTGACAACCAGTGATGACCAGAATGTCACTGTCAGGCTGAAACAAGGGGTTATAATTTATATAAATTTTTTTCGACTCCCATGGTTGAATTTTTCATAATTTAAAGTAATATATTATTTTTCAATTGAAAAATTGTATCAAGCTTCATTGTGACTGTGAATACATCCTACAAAAGCTGACAGAGGTGCCGAGTGACTTGGTGGAAGTACAGGGAGTGGTTGACAAAGGAGACATCCAGTGCCTCAACTATGTGGTTCTCAACCACCAAGGACCCAAACCTTTTGGTATTTTTCCAGCTTTGTTTTTTGTAATTTGGTCAAATAATTTTCTACAGAATTTTTTATTTTATAAAAATCAATGAACTCCAAATAAATATTTTTTATTCTTCAAAGTATTGCTTTATCATTACATTTACAACGATCCATCACCACCACCACCACCACCACAGATATGCAGTCCTATGACAAGGCCATCAGATACATGCACAAATTTCCAGAATGCTACACCATTTGGGGAAACTGATCACTAATATCATGCCATGTATCTTAATTATGTGGATGTTCAGTAATGTTTGATGAAGTGTATATAATAAATTTTTCCAGCATTTTGAATAGACTGAAGTTACTAAAAATAGTTTCTTTATAAATAAAACTCAAAAAAAGTTAATGAATTTTTTTATATTTCTGCAAGACCCTGGTTCCTTTATCTTACCATCTTATCAATCAGCCACTTGCTAGAGCGTGCAGTGGCCAGATGCCCTGCGTGGTGCCTCAGCCCAGGCGCGATTGATTGCCGTCGCGAAATGATATGCTTTTATCTTTTGACGCTTCATAAATCGCCATCTCTCGGTGAATATCGCTCAATGCCTGTCTTTCTTTGTCTCCTTAATCTGCCTCCATTCCTCTCATCTCCACAACGCGTGCATAATGAGCTCTAATGCTTGATCGTTAACTGCACGCACCGGTGTGAATTTACTATTGAATCGACCCACCATTGAAATCTATGAAAAGTGTGTTGTGTGGGTGTGAAGCTAAATCACTCACCAAATGCCGAGCTTTCTTGATTTAATAACTTGACATTAGTTCACTTCAAACTTTGTGTCACTGACACTCAGCAAACTCGCTGTTTTTAGACCTTTTTGAGAAAGCAATTTTTTCGAAAGTCAAAAATCTTTATGACGGCAACGTTCGCAAAAAGGCCAATATTCATCTTTTGATTTGTATTGCAGATAATGAATTCAATTACTTTTTTGAAGTTTTTAGCAACGAAACGTGAGTAGTCGTAATTCGTATTTTTGACTAGTAAAAGTTCATAACTAGGTTAATTTTAGTGCATGAAAAAGTCAAATCTTTACTTTGGCTGAAAGCCTTTTAAATCAATTAATGATCACGGCAACATGCTTCGAAATTGACACTCGTTCAAAAAACCCGATGAATTAGCTGCGGAGATGAAATTATAGCTCTGTGTCATGCACGCTTGCAAGAGTTTCTCACTCGCAAACTTAGCATTGAAAAAACGTGCGAACTAATTTTAAAAATTCGATGCACTGTTTCTAAGTTACTTTCGTGCGACCTCGCAGAAGTACGTTTCACTGGCAGATTTTGAACATTGTTATACTTTTATAAAATTGTTCTTTTACTTTTAACTTTAAGAGGTCTTTCAAAGTGTTTTTAAAGTGCAGTGAAGGAGAACGTTTCAGGAGGAACTCACCACTTTCCACACTCTTCAGCTCCCATTTGCTGTTGCGGAGATAAATCACGTTGATGGAGCAAACGACATTGCACATGAATGATTCAAACTAAATTTCACATATACCCACTATCGCATGAATGATAACAAAGCGTTAATGAAATAACAGAATTTTTAGTATTCTTCGTGTTGAAATCGCAACGAAGTGAATTGTTTTTTGGATTTGTTTAGGGGAATTCCATTTGATTGTTGTCATGAATCCCCTAATGGAGCATTCTGTCACTGATACTGTCAATTCCCGTGTGTTCTTGCATCGAGGTGCTAGCATCAACAACAAACTTTCGAAGCTGAAAAAAGAGGATAGATGAGAGAAGGAGGAGGAGGGAGAGAAGAAGAAAAAAAAAAAAAAAAAAGAAGAGAAGAAAATTAGCTATTTTTCTAGTTGGAGTGGCCACTGATGTTGCCACACCAAGGTCACGTGTGGCGTCATGAAGCACCACGTGCAGCCACAACTTGAAGCTCTGGCGTCAAATCAAACGCATGGAGCCTTCTACAGTCCATTATCAAAATGAAACAATCTATACGAAAGTTTGCTTGCAAGAAACAATGTAGAAATTAAAATAACAATACTGCTAATTGCTGCTTTAAATCTGAATGTTTCAATGCGCTTTGAAATTGACTGAGTTTTCTTGGATTTGAAAGTATTTAAAAGTTTCTTCGGAAGAATTAGCTTGATTGAAACTGCTTTGATGAGCACAAAGCAAAGTGCGTTTGAGTTTTTGATGACGTTTTGGTTGGTTCAACCGCCTTTGCAATATAATTGAAAAAGACTCGATAGATTTTGATGTATTCGCCTCAAAGCAACCAAACCAAATGAAAAGACGGAAAATATATTCGAGTTACGGTCTGTTCAGTAGGGCAGTATAGTTCAATAGGACATACAAACCTTGTGGAAGGTGCACACACAATGAGCGAGAGCTTCAAATGCGGCGATACCTAATCACTTTTGCAGACTGTGTGACCTCCCATTCGACATCTTCCATGCAGTCAGGAGTCTATAGTGATGCAAACATGACTGATATATACGCAAACAGATTCAATCAAATTACTGCCAATATTTCACTAAGAGAGACGACGCTGTGGGGTGGAATGTGCGAAGTGGTGATAATGAAGTCATCAACCTAATCTAACCGAAAAGTAAAGCAACTCATCACGACTTCACACACTTCGGGTGGCAAAGGTGGTGTTTGTTGCGTGGATGAAGAGCCTCCAGCAACAACACTGCCTCCTTGCATGTACACAAAACACTCCTTCAAGCAGAAACTTTCGTGAAAATAAAATTTAAAAACATAATTTGGCTTTAATGAAAACAACGCTTTAATGGTGGAGAGATGGCTGAATAGTTCTCGGGTGCTGGCTGGACAAATCAAGCCATTTAGAAGGTTGAGAAGTCACAAATGTACGTACACATGTGGTCATTCATTGCTTGGCTGATGTGATCTCTGAAATTAGTTCGATAGAAGCTACTTTATGTCTATAAAAAGAGATGTCGCTATAAAAAAAGAAAGGAAAGAAAATGAAAGGGAAGAACGACGAAAAACGGAAAAACAAAGAAGAAGAAAAGGAAGAAGAAGAAGAAGGAAAAGAATATAAATTTAAAAAAATTTAATTTAAAAAAAAAATAATTAAAAAAAACAACAATAAAATGGTTGAGGTGATAACGAAATGATGGTGGTAGTGGTGACAATAAGTTACAAATTTTTTTGTACCAGAAAACACCACTACGCAAATTGTCGCAAAATTAAAAAAGGAATAGCTTGGATAATATGATAAAAATAATAAAAACAAAAACAATATAAAAGTAATAATAATATAATTTAAAAAAATAAAATTAAAATTAAAAAATAATAATTAAAAAACAATAATAATAAAATAAATGAAAATAAAATAATACTGTTTTCATGAATTATGAATTTACTAGTGCAATAACTCTAACATCATTGCCTTTATAATATATAGTTATTTTTATGGACCAATATTGGCCTTATTGCCTTTATGAGTGGCGCTTGCGACTGTCTGTGCTAGCAGCAAGCACCAGTAGACCTCGGTTGCAACCTAACTGACTCAAGAAGCAAGTCACAAGGCAATAATTCTCACGGCGGTGCTCAGTTTGGAGAACTGCCTCGTTAATAATAACGCAACAAGAAGAGGCGGTGTTTATGGTGAGGTAAGAAATGAGCTTGCGTGAAAAATGTTTTGGTTTCTGTTTATTTTTGGTGTTAATCGAACAATAACTCTTTGTGGTTGTATTTAAAAGAAGTCTCTGTGAACACTTTACAAACAACACAACTTGTTGTAGCAGTTTGGATTCGAACAAGACCTCAACGTGTCAAAAAGGAAGAGGAAGAAAAGAAAAAGCAGGAGAAAGATGGAAAAAAAGAAGAGTAGAAGCAACACAAGCAAAGGGGGAGAAGCAAAAGAAACAAGAGGAGGAGAAGCAGAAGAAGCAAGAGGAGAAGGAGCAGAAGCAGAATAAGGAAAAAGAAGAGGAGGAAGAGGAAGAAGAGGAAGAAGAGGAGGAAGAGAAAGAAGAAGAGGAAGAGGAAGAAGAGGTTCGAAGGTCGACTGGAAATCCCCCTTCAGCGATCAGCATGTTTATGAGCTCTGGAAGTTTAAATAAACATTCTTCCACCTTCTTATCGATACTCCATCTCAAACAACTGGCTTACTTCACTACCCTTTTTTCTTGACAGAACCTTAAAATTCACTTGAAATGGTTCAAAAAGTGTCTTACATACTCGAAGAAATTTCGTTTGATGTATCTTGTGGGGACTTTATTAACATCATTAATAATGATGGAACATGCGAGAGAGAGAAGAAATGCATGTAGTAATTGGGCTAATCAGCATTCCTCATTGGACCTCCAATAAAACAAAAGACGCGACTAATCACCACTGAGCTCGTGCGCCTTCTCTCCATTACTCTTCTCGCTATCTCACACTTCACATTTATTTCTATTTTAGGTCGCAACAGGCGACAATTCTATTCAATGATCGATGTTCTCAAAGCCTTTTCGAATCCTTCGACTGAGACTCGAAAGTCAAGTAACCTCTCATCAGAGGAGCATTGGAAGCGCTCATTGCAGGCAAGCTTGCACCAGTAATGGACCCACTGAATAATGATAGGCCGGAAGATTCAATAAGTATTATTAGGCCTTTTAAAGTAAATTTGAGATAGATTGGCAAGAAAGAGTATCGCTTGCAGATGCCGTGTGCATATTGCCAATAAATTTGGCGCATTCATCAGCAACATTTTGAAACTGTTTGCGAAACGATAAGATTTTGAAGTTGTTTTAGTGTTAGCAAGTGGTGCTGCTTCGGAAGTAGGTACCATTGCTTCTGTGTATGCATTCAAAGCCACTGGCAGTTAGCACTCCTCCAACATCCGCTATCGATTATGTGCTCCATTTATCAAGCAAGCTTTCTCAGAGAACTCCCTACCTACAACGAAGTGTCGATTAGTCATGTTTGCCTGTTAATTCAACAGCGCCACCCATGCAACAACTGCCTTTCAACAGGTCTATTGCTCATCCATCATCACAATGCTTTCTTTCAATCGACACTTTGAGAGACGTGACGACGCTGGTTGTACAGAAGGTTGTAAATTAAATTTCCAAAAGAAACTCAACATTAAAAGAAGAATCCAACGCAGGAACAAATGTTTCATCACAAAGCAAAACAAAATTGGAAGCTGAATTTACGGCTCGTGCAGGCTGTAAAGTTCGAACGAAGAACATCGTCCTCCTTGAAGCTTTCGGAAGAAACGTTCATCACTTCTCCCGAAGCCTTGTGAAGCAAGGCAATTGTTGCATTCCCACTTGCCTCACCACACCTCACGCCGGACGAGCCTCTATTTCAAAAATTATCGAGTCTTACGCTGAAGTTTCAAGTGGGTCGCTCGAGAAGAAAGTAATGTGCAATAGAAGCACGCCGAGGTAAGCACAGAGCGAACACACGTGTCTGCCGAAGAGGCCGCGATACATTGACGCAAGATTACCAGGTGGCGTCGTTTGCAGTCGATTTGAGACGCTTTAAAGGACGTTTGAATACGAATGAGTCGTTAAGAAGAAGAGAGGATTTGAGAGCACAAAATCACGAGAGCAACCGTGCTGAGGCGCTGCATGAAGGGAAGAGGGTGGAGTGGATGCTGTGAAGAGAGGAAAGGCACTTGCTTGTGTTTCGACCTACGAGGAGACGGTTGACGATCTTTGCCTTGATTGTGGCCGTGAATTCGACCGTTGTTGCCACCATGGCTTCGACTTTTGTACTTGTTGCGTTGGGATTCGTTGTGAAACTGTTTGTTCCTCCTCGCTCCTCCCCCTCTCTCTCCCGCCGCTTGAACTGGCCGTCCTACTGAGGAGTCTGACAGCGCTTGTGTGTTGAAAAGGCGGTCCTCTGTAGGGTGGTTGTTAGAACACGCTTGAGTTTTTCGCCAATGAAATTCCGCTTGTTGCTTTTTTTGTGGTTTTTGCTGCGTTTTTACTAGCTAGGTTTTTACTAGGATGTTACTATACTCTATTCTTTCACTATATTGTAACAAAACTGACTTTATACTGTTTCTAAACATTCACTACGTTACTGCTATGTTATCTATTTGTTAGGATTGATTCACCGTGACATTTCACTTTTAGGACGCAAGTGATCTTTCGAAGAGACGTTCTTTTGACTTTTGCACACAACGACAATCAAACAGACACAAATAAAGAAGAATGGAGCATTATGAAGAAGTCATGGTGGCATAACAACACACAGGAATTTTCAAGACACACTCGAAAGCTGAGTCGAGAAGACAACTAGAAAAGAAGTTGAGTAATGTGGTGTTTGATGCATAGAAGAAGTAGCAAGAGGTTGCTTTGTAAAGACAACTCTCGCACCGTAACACTGCTGCGCTTCGAATGAAGAGATAGTGGTGTGAGAAGTGGTGTTGGACGATGGTGATGAGGTAGTGATATGATATGTGGTGTGGGATGTTGGTATGGGATGGTGGTGAGATGGTGTGAGGTGGTTTGAGGTGGTGTAAAGCGATGTGAGATGGCGGCGTGTGACGATTGAGAGTGTGAAGAATATCAAGGTGAGAGAAATGTTAAAAAAGTCGTTCAAATGAAATTGTTAGAAACATTTGTTTGCATAATTTTCACAAGAATTTTCAGAGAAGAATTAAACAAGCAATTTAAACATAAAGTTTTCAGTCAACAGACTCACTCCAAGGTAATTAATTGAAAAAGTTATCTTTGACAATGGCTTTATCTGCAGCAATGTACGCTGTTTTGATGTACGCTGGGATTCGGAGCGTGGAAATTTCAAAGAATAAAAGTATACAAAAACTCCGCTTCAGAAAATAAACTACAAAATTTATCGTCTACAAAACCATAAAAAACAAAAAAAATTAAAAATGAAATCTAAATGTTGAATAAAAGTATGATTTTTTTTTAAATATAATGAAAGACAGAACTTTTGATGTCATAATTCTACATAAAACATTTAGCACGAGATTATGGGAGGGGGTGCCCAATTGAACATCACTAACTCAGGTTTGGATTTTGACGTGGATGACTCTGGGCTGAATTTGTCGTCGTGTTAGAGTCATTCAGCAATTCGTGCTTGAGGACATTGCTCAAGAGGAGCAATTAAGTTGACAACCTTGCTGCCACTTTCAAAGGCACCAACAACAACTCAAAAGACACGAAAGTTTCTCGGAAGATGCCACACACACACACACACACACACACACACACACACACACACACACACACACACACACACACACACACACACACACACACACACACACACACACACACACACACACACACACACACACACACACACACACACACACACACACACACACACACACACACACACACACACACACACACACACACAAAAACACACACACACACACACACACACACACACACAAACACAAACACACACACACACACATACACACACAAAAACACACACACACACACACACACACACACACACACACACACACAACACACACACACACACACACACACACACACACACACACACACACACACACACACACACACACACACACACACACACACACACACACACACATACACACACACACACACACACACACACACACACACACACACACACACACACACACAGTTCCACTAGATGTGTGTAGCATGCAACTTCAATACACGGAAATGCATTACTTGCATCGGCCTTCAAAGCTGCAAACGAGGTTGAAGTGGAGGGGGGAGATGGAAGGAGGAGATGGATGGAGGAGATGGATGGAGGAGATGAATGGAGGAGATGGAGGGAGGAGATGGAGGGAGGAGATGGAGGGAGGAGATGGAGGGAGGACTGAAGTGGTGAAGATAAAAAGGTTGAAAAAAGAAAAAGTCGTAGAAGAGAGTGACAGAAGGAAAAATTTAATTTTAGAAAAAACCTGACAAAACAAAGAGGGGATTGGAAGGGAGGGAAGGAAAGTGAGATGAGGGTAGAAAAGGTCTGAGGAGTGCTTCATGAGTTCTGAGGCTCCCATAGTCGTCACCCTTCCAATCATTAACACAACCACCTTGGGAAGTATCTTTGAGTGGATTCTTTCTAAAATGTTGAAATGAATTTCTCAATGAATTCTTCAATGAATTCCTTAATGAATTCCTCAATGAGTTCTTCAATGAATTCCTAAATGAATTCGTCAATGAATTCTTCAATGAATTCCTTAATGAATTCCTCAATGAGATTTTCAATGAATTCCTAAATGAATTCGTCAATGAATTCTTCAATGAATTCCTTAATGAATTCCTTAATGAATTTCTTAATGAATTCCTTAATGAATTCCTCAATGAATTCATTATTGAATTCCTCAATGAATTTCTTAATGAATTTTTCAATGAATTCCCTACTTTGTTTTTCTATTATTATTGTAAAAAAACTAATCAAAAAGTTACAAGAGTTATTGTTTCATTTGTTTGTTATTTCCTTTTTTAAACATTTTAATTAAAAAAACAATTAAAGTGAATTTATATGGACTGCAACAAGGCGAATGTAATGCAAACAAAAAAGAGAATTTTAAAAAGAAAAAGTGTATTTTTTACAATCAAATGTTACGAAAGACTTGTAAGAAAGAAGTGATGAATAAAATTTCATTTGTCAAAAGTGATTTGCCATCAAACTGCCCCTCAAACGCCTAATCAAATCACCTCCTTCCACCCACCCAGTGTTGCCACCAATTTTGCTTTTGAAGACTACTTTATTAAATTGATACCTTCCTAGTTTTTGTTCATAAACTACGCACCACTCAATTGAAACCTCCCACAATTCCGTTGCTTTCTGCATTTGAGGCGTGCAGGAGGGACACTGACAGGCAAAGTGTATGGAATTGAACTTTCTAAAAATCCAAAATATATCAAAAAACTTAAATGGCGTAAGAGACACTTTTGAAGGACGCTTAAAAAACTTTGCCAGGAATGATACAGGCGTGGATAGCGGTGGAAATTGAAGGAAGGAGTTATGGCCGGCGAGATAATTATCTAGATTGGACGCGCAAGGAGTCACGAGCCACTCAGCCACCATTAGGAACAGACCACGCTGATACGAGAGACACACGTTATCAAAGCAGCCACGTCGATCAAGTCTCCGGCGAAAAAGTCAACGAAGCACCTGGCCGACTATAAGCGAAGCAATCATTGAGTGAGACCAGGAGGAGCTCTGTGGACGCACGAGTGACAATACAGAATCGAATTCCAGCCTCTGAAAGCTTTTTTAAGCCCTTAACTTTTTTGTTCTGTTTCTTCGAGTTTTTGATGTGTTAACCAGTAGAAACTGATTATTCATGAACGCTTTTCATGTTAGGAGTTTTCTAAACAGAATTGTCGTATTTAAGAATAATTAAAGATTTTTAAAACATCAAAAAAACGTAGAAGATGCTTGTGAATATGTGGAAGATTGAAAAGAAATGTAGGGGAAAAAGGCTTTATAGTGAGAAGAGTGAAGAAGTAAAAAATGAAAAAAAAATGAAAGAAAGGAAAAAAGAAGAAGTGAAGAAGGAATAGAAAATGGAAGATGAGGGGAAAGAAGAAACGAGGAAGGAGAAAAACAAGATGGAAGAAAAGAAGAAAAAGGAAAAGGGGAGGAGGAAGGGAAAACGAGAGAAGAGGGGAAAGAGGAAGAGGAAAAGGAGGAAGAAGAAAAGGAGGAGGAGGAAAAGAAGGGAGAGGGAAAGGAGGAAGAAGAAAAGGAGGAAGAGGAAAAGAAGGGAGAGGGAAAGGAGAAAGAAGAAAAGGAGGAAGAGGGAAAGAAGGAAGAGGAAAAAGAGGAAGAGGGAAAAGAGGAAGAGGAAAAGGAGGAAGAGGGGAAGGAGGAAGAGGGGAAGTAGGAGACGAGGAAGGAGGAGGAGAAGAAAAAAGATGCATGGCTCGGAAGACATCACTTACGGTTTAATCCCTCGTGACACCTTCTCACACCCACAACTGACAGCACTAAGCCGCTTTTCAGGTGCACCACCAACGCTGCTAAAAGTGAAATTATAAAAGTTTTTCGCACTGAAGTGAGCTGACGTTTGAAAAGTTGGAAACGCGGTTGAAGCACAAACTTTAAAAGCTTTTTCTATGTCATTCAAGTGAGAAGCAAATAACAAATTCGCTGGTCTGAACGTTATTACTTCTCAGCAGCGTTTCACCTGAGATCCCGAAGGCTGAGAAAGTGACTTTGTGGTGATGATTAAATTACCTTCCTTGAGATATTTTTCGTTGGGTAGCTTGTATGCGTCTTGAAACATTGAAAATAGCTAATTCAATTTTCATGAAGCCAAAATTAAAAGGCAGTG
>OX387247.1:3418106-3423106 GCA_947562095.1 Branchellion lobata | reverse complement strand
CGTCCTTATGGGTTCGCGAGTCACTGCTTTGTAGCTAAGTTCTGTTCTCACATTGAAGTAATATTTTTGTTTTTGTTGGTATTCCTACATTTAACTTTTTATTCTCATTGTTAAATCAGTATTCTTTCGTTCAAGCCAGCATTCCCGTATTGAGAGCCTCATACTATGTTGACATGACTATTTTTAAACTGAAGCCAGTGTTCATAGTATTAAATTGATTCTTCCATATTAAAGCGGAAGTTTTTATGCTTTAATCAGTCCAGATATCATTTATTTAAGAGCCTTTATTTTCTGGAGGCATGAGGCACGGATGGGCATAGAAATGTGCATGATCGATTGCTCGGCCACCAAAGATCATACGTGCTACCAACTAATTCTTCCAAACACCTTGCACCCCAGTGTGTGGTGTGTGCACCAGAATACGGGGTGTGCAAGTGGTACAGGGAGAAAAATGCAGGCGTCTGGTAATTCCAGTCAATGTACTAGTTCTAAGCCGATATTATTTCGCTTTAAGAGCTTCGTTGAGCACGAAACCTTACGATATAATCTTCCGTTGCGTGGTGAATATTAATTTTTAATTTTCAAATAATCATTCCATAAGGCGAAGCTATAAAAGTATCGGAGCTCTGCTGAGAAGCTTATGACAATGTTGAAATATGTCGCATGAGGTGTTGAGAAGAAGAGATGAGGTGTTGGTGAAAAGAGATGAGGTGGTGGAGAGAAGATGAGGTTGTGGTGAGAGGAAATGAACAGCCTCGAGAGGGTTAGCGGCCTTGGATCTTTGTGCCTGACGCCCTTCAACAACATTTGCAGTGCGTTACATCGCAATCACGAGCGCAACGAGTGATATGAAGAAGTGCACAATACGCCGAAGCGGCTCGTCTGGGGAGCATTTGTTCCGAAGGTCGGAAAAAAATGTTGTGGAAAAATCTTTAAAAAAAGAAAGATTTTTTTCGCACCTCATCAGCCAACGTTGCTAAGGAAGTCGAAAAATCATGATACGATCTAAGAATAATGAAAAAAATTTCGCTATCTTACCGACATCACAGACCACATTCCATTTCGATGACTGCCAGATGTTAGTGTGAAGGTGGGAGGAGGTGAAGATGAGGAGGCGGTTGACTGTGACGGTGGTGTTGCTGAGGTTGATGATAATGACGGTGGCGGTGGTGGTGATAGAGGTAGTGGAAAAAATGTATGAGAGGAAGATGAAGATTTTGAATTATAAGATGGAAATGGCATGGAAGGAAAAAAAGAAGAGGAAGGAGGAGATGAATGGTTGGAAGAAGGGGAAAACGGAAGATAAGATGATGATGATGATGATGATGATGATGATGATGATGATGATGATGATGATGATGATGATGATGATGATGATGATGATGATGATGATGATGATGATGATGATGATGATGATGATGATGATTGTGATGAAGAAGGTGATGAAGAAGATGGCATTGAATGGGATGATGATGAGGAAGAGGATGATGATGAAGAAGAGGATGATGATGAAGAAGAGGATGATGATGTTGAATGTTGCTCAAAGTGCCAGTAGAGTCGGATGTAGTGAGGCTTAGAAGTGACGAAACAAGAAATGTAGACGTTGTTCTCTTGGAGATGTGCTGTGGTCGGAGTGCATGAGATCTTGGGTCGGTCTGGAGGGAGGTTGATTGAGGGTGGCTGGAGAGATAGGTAAGAATGCGAGTGGAAAAGTTCATTTTTTATGGTTTTTATCGAACCAAATCCAAACAAAAGCAGACTTACAACTCGAAGGCAACAAATTTTATATCGCCATAAACCATAGTGAAAATATTTCGAATATAAAAATTTTCAAAAGTTAACTGCGCAATAAACGAAGGCCATTTAAATTATTCTCGATAGATAAGGCATGAAAAGTTTAAAACTCACGAAAACGCATCATAAAAAGTCACGAGAAGTAAAAATGTCTCTTAGTCGAAGGGAAAAGTTAGAGCACTTTGTGAAGGGAGAGTGGCTTATAAGGGCACAAGCTAACTAGGAGGTTTTGCCCTGATAAGACGAATAGATCGTAGTGATGTCTTTTTCATTTTCATATAACCAAAGTACACGAGTCATCGTCTTGGTTGGAGGGGATGGCGGGAGTTCGATATATGTTCATAAGCTTCTCTTCGTCGAATGAGAAAGCATCCGATTGCTTGTTGCGAAGTAAAAAAAAAACAAAACAAAAAAAAAAGTATAATAAAATAATAATAAAAAAAAAAAAAATAAATAAATAAATGAATAAATAAATAAAAAATAAATAAAAAATAAAAAAATAAATAAATAAATAAATAAATAAATAAATAAATAATAAAAAATAAACAAATGAATAAGCAATTGGAGTTTTTGTTGGTGGGTGAAGTTGCCGATTCAAAGGCGATGCTGCATGCTTTATTGCAGACATGGCGATTGTGTTCCTTCCATTGAAACAGGCTTAAACTATAGCCTGCAAAGGTAATTGACTTTTAATAAACCAATAAAGCATACTTCTGAATGTGAGTATCTCTTAAAACCAGCTGAAATAAAGAAATTGAGACCAACGGTTAAAATTGAATAAGGTTCTAACAAAGGAAAACGTTGGAATCAAAGTGAGAGGACCAAGTGGTAGGGAGGGGTGAAGGTGTGAGAAGTTTAAGGCCATGTTTCAATTTAATGTTATTTATCACACTTTCGAACAGAAATCAATTTTCAAAGGTGTTAGACTGGAGGTTCCAAAGAAGTTTGAAGTTGTTTGATGAGGTGGAGGATGGTTTCAAGGGAGGCACCGAGCAGACTGGCTCAGAGGAATCAGGTGCAGACTCTCACCGCTCTAAATGATGGAGTCTTTTTATTTAAAAGTGTCTTATTTATTCATGCTTCTTTTAAAATTCCGTGCTTTTGTGGACATTAATAGAAATGGTCCAGAAATGTGAAGATGCGAAATAAAATGTGAAGGATCTTCATTTCATAGATACATAACCTTTCGAGGCTTTCTCTGCCGTTTCAATTGAAATAATGCCAATTCTTCGAAAGATCTTTTTAATAAATATCGTCGCTTTGAAACTCTTTGTCGTTGGCGGAGCGTCCACGCAGGGGTGGTGTGGCTACGGATGGGTGTGTGAACAGTGCCGGTGGCAGTTGGTGGAGGGAGGAATTGGAAAAGCCGTTGTATTCTGATGCTTCAAAGTGGAAAAATTAATTAAAAGTTGCAACAGAAGTGCTTTGAATGATAAAGGTTCTGGCGAGAGATTAGCATAAAGAATGTACAATTTACGATCACAAAAAGGTATTTTTCTGTTTGATTTATAACAGAAAAAATTTTGTTTCAAGATAAAAAAAAAATTAATGTAGATTTGAAGGAACAGATCAATGGTAGAAAAATATGACAGAAATTAACAAATGGTTGAAAAGATAATAGTTGTGAAAGGTAAGAAAGGTGGACTTGAAAAGTTATTTGAAATTAATAATGAAAAACAACGGATGGGTGGAATCCTGTCGAAAAAAAAATTAAAAAATTAAAAATATTTAAAAAATATTTTAAAAATATTGAAAAAATATTTTAAAAATATTTAAAAAATATTTAAAAAATATTGAAAAAATATTGAAAAAATTAAAAATAATGAACTTGGAATGGGAAAAGATTAATTAAAAAAATAATCAGAAAATCTAATGGAAAATAATAAAAAAATTAAAAAAAATGTTATAAAATTTCTCTGAAAAAGTTTGATTGATGGAAATGAATAAGAAGAAAGTTTTGAAGATAGATGAATTGTAATTAGATAGATACAAGTGGATGATACAGGTGGATGATACAGGAAGATGATACAAGAAGATGATACAAGAAGATGATACAGGAAGATGATAATAAAGAATGATAGAAGAGGAAGATACAAGAGGATGATACAAGAGGATGATACAGAGAATGATACAGGAGGATGATATAAAATGATGATACAGGAAGATGATAATAAAGAATGATAGAAGAGGAAGATACAAGAGGATGATACAAGAGGATGATACAAGAGGATGATACAAGAGGATGATACAGAGAATGATACAGGAGGATGATATAAAATGAGGATACAGGAAGAGAATACAAGAGGGAGGTACAGGTGGGAGATACAATAGGAAGATACAAAAAGAATATACAAAAGGAAAATACAAGAGAAAGATACAGGAAGAAACAAGAAAAAGATGATACAAGTGGGAGATACAAGAGGATCAGTGAGAGACAGCGGAGAGTACGAGGGGAGGGGTGACGAAGAGACCAAGTGGTGCTTATTGATTTGGTGGCTTCCATTAAATGCCACGATGTCCAATGGCACTCATGCAGGCAGGCGATTCATATCATTCCATATTTCTGTTATTATTGAGGCAAATAATAACAAAGTTTTTCGAAAACCAAATATTTTTGTTTGTTGTTTTTCCATTATTTTTTCGTAGAAGTTTTTTTCAATCAGTTTTCTCGCATAAAATTATTTTTTGTCCATTAGCAATGAAAATAGTAGAAGTACGAAACATTAATAGGGCTGTTCAATGATGAGAATATCATTATTATTTCATTTTTATTGCAATTCTCTAGAGATACGGGTCACTAACACAATTATACACACTTACATACATGAGTACATTCGTAACAAGACACAGAAACCTGACTACCATCCACAAATATATATATATTTAGATACATACATATACGTGTTTCTCAAACACAAACACAAACACAAACACACACACACACACACACACACACACACACACACACACACACACACACACACACACACACACACACACACACACACACACACACACACACACACACACACACACACACACACACACACACACACACACACACACACACACACACACACACACACACACACACACACACACACACACACACACACACACACACACACACACACACACACACACACACACACACACACACACACACACACACACACACACACACACACACACACACACACACACAC
>OX387247.1:3365606-3415606 GCA_947562095.1 Branchellion lobata | reverse complement strand
AATGGCGTGATAGGCTGGTGATGGTCCACGCTTGGGTGGCCAATATGGCGGTTGAATGGAAAACATGGCGATTAAAAATGTTGAAAGCAAAATAACGACAACTTTTTGCACTAGCAACTCTCAAGCATGGGAGGGACGATTGTCCACAGTAAATGCCGAGGCGCCGTATGCATGACTAACACTAGAACGCCAATGGTTCGTGAAGATTAAAAAAGAGTTCTTTGATTGAGAAAAAGCGTTTTTGTAGCGTGGGCAAGTCGCTGATAAACTATTGAAAGGCCGAAAGGCGCCCTTTATGCCTTGGTGACTGCTTAATTTTCATGTTACCAACGTTTGTGAGTAAAATCCTTTCTCTGAAACTTTTTTGAAAAAAGAATTTACAAATGCCTCTATTAGGTCTTTTACAATATCCACAAAGCTTTTTCCTCTGTGGGTAGTTTAGGTAGCAGGGGGGTTACGACCAGCGAATTCGAATATGGCATTGTAATGATGAATTTTTCAAAGCTTCTTCAACGATAAAACAATCCGAAGTTTTTATTTTCCATTTCCTACATTTCTCAAACTTTTGAGGAATTCAAAGAAGTTACAGGCCTGTAAGAGAGCTTCTTCGCCATCAAAAACACTGTATTACGTGCACTATTGAGGAATAATAAATAATAAAGAGAAGCTCTAAAAGCCTAGGCCTCCATTCAGTCATTAAACCAATTAGGCTCTAAGCTATAAACTGGTTGGAAGAGATATGCCTTAAATTTGGATTTGAAAAGAAAAAAACAATTGTCTTTTGTAAAAGTTCCAGACGGCAAGAGATACGTTTTGAAAGCTTGTCTGGAAATGTTGTTTGTTGGTGATTGTTGTTTGAGAAAAGAGGCAATTAGAAAGGAAAAGGTCTTGGTCTGTGCTATTTCTTAAGTGATGTTACACAATAAGGCTGGTGCTGAAGTTAATGTGGATTTAAAGGTTAACAATGCAATTTTGTAAATTATTCTTTATTGTTCTGGAAGCCAATGAAGTTGAACCAGGTAGCCTTTTGATGCATGACGTTGGTGAAGGTCGCTTGATGTTAAGAGCAACTGAGCCGACTCACATTATTCGCTGTGGTTTGTCTGTTTATGTTGTGTTGTCCGACACTGTGTTGCAAGAGACAAAGCTATTGATCACCAAATTGCAAGACAACGTGGTGGCCAGCTCGTTGTGATGAATGGGCGAATAGGAAAGATGGCTCAAAGATGATAGTTGCAGAAACGAATGAGCGATGTAACGTGTTAATTAAATGACAATTCATTGGCTGGGATGGTGCCAAACGTTTGAGAGAGTTGCTGAGACCAATGGCTTAGAATAATTTGGTTCATAGTCTTTTGCATTGTTGGGACGTTGGAGATTAGTAACATGCTGAAGATGACTAATTGTGGTTGGTTTTTTTAAGTGTGCTTAGCTAGGTTTTTCGTACGGGCTGGCAAGATGTGCTTATTGAGAGTAAAAGTTATTTAAAAGGGCAATGGCGACTGAGTAGCTGTTTACGAGTGTCTAAGAAATAATTACCCTACGATGTATGTTTGTAAAATCTGCCGAGGTTATCATGTATTACCAAAAACGACACTTACTTCACTTCTCTTCTTTCTCTGCTTCTTCCTCTATATTATTCTTTCTTGCCTACTTTTTTCTTCTTTTTATTCATTTTTTTCTTGTTTTTCTCTTTCCCCCTCTTCACTCCGGCTTCATTTTTCTTCTTTTCATCTTTTCGTTTTTTTCTTCTCTTTTTTTTTTTCTTCTCTCTTCTCTTCTTTTTCCTTTTTTCTCTTCTTTTCTTTTTTTTCTTTTTCTTCTCTCTCTTTCTTCTTTTTCTTTTTTTCTCTTTTCTTTTTTCCTTATTTTAATGTTCCACAAGAAAAATTATTTTTTTTAAATTTCGATGTTTTGAGCGCAATTACTCAAAATAAATTTAATTAGCGAAGTTTAAATTTATGCAATCACAAAAAGTCCTTCTAACCTTAAAGGCTTTACCCACAAAATTAAATAATTTTGACCGTTTTGGTGGAGTTTTTAAAATAATTTTTATTTTTATATTCAATACATTCCTTTATTTTCATTTATGAGTTATTTCCTCTTAACTCGAATAAGCCTCTCTGGAAAAAAGCGGTCAAAATGAATCTTCTAATAAAATATAAAATTCGGTCGAAATAAAATGTTGTTCTGTAAAAGCTCATAGCTCGAATGGGCTATTTGTTGGTTATAGAAATGTGAAATGATTTTCGAAAAAGTATTAAGAATTACTTTCAATGAGTATTATTAATCACACCATTCCAAAGGCAATATTCCCCTTCAATAGTACCTCCACACTAAAGCTCTTGACTTGAACATTCATTCCACACGTTCAATCATTCAAACCAGCTCTTCGGCATTTTTATTATCTTTCATGCAGTCGTATAATTACCATTCATGCAGGCATCGATCAATCCAACCCCTTGTCTATTCATCCATTGTTCCATGCATTCAAACGACTCCCCTCAACCACCAACTTCCACCCACATCGTAAATTTATCTTGGTGGTGGAGTGGCCAAGAACCACAGACTTGGGTCCTCTGATTTCACACGTGTAATTGCCGATGTCCGAAGGTGACAAATCTGGAGGGGTTGTGTTGGTGGTTGTTGCTGTTGTGGTGTTGGAGTGGTGGTTGCTGTTGTAGTGAATTATGGTGTTGGAGCGGTTACCGTTGTTGTGGTTGTTGGTAATTGTCGAAACCATGATGGTATTTTTAAAATTTGAATCATTTTAATGTTTGTAACGTAGGTGGTTAGTGATTGTGGTAGCTTACCAGGGGTGGTGGTGCAGGTAAAAGTTAATTCGTGATGGTTAGAAGACAGTGATAGTTTCAGAAAGATGATGTGCTCGTTTGACTGGAAATTACCAAAAAACATTTATTTAACTAATGATGAAAGTCCTCTGAGAAAAATAAATGGAAAGCTTGAAGCGAATCGTTTTTATAAAAGCAGTACTAGTCCAGAAAGTTTGTGAGATGAGAACACTTCAAAATCATTGTTGAATTGTGCTTCTACTACATGGTAAAGGTTTGTGGAGATGATTGGAAGAAAGGAGTGGAGACCGAGGCCAGTGTGGTTATTGGTTGCTATTGGTTGAGTCGGTCGAGACCGGTGTTATCGTGTACGTGTGAATTAGGGAATCATTCGCCCTAGGCAAGAAATCAAGGCGTTATGGTTATTTACAGCACTGATTACGCCATTACAAGAAGTTGCTGTGATGATTAATGCCACAGTAACAGCCCTTCTGCACGCAGACGCATCAGAAAAGTGCGTACGAGGGATCGAAGGAAGGCATCTTGAAGCATGCACTCAACTGAAATATTGATGCAAACCTCGAAAAAAGGCGGCCGAGAAACATTTAAGGAAGCAAATGCCGTGAAGAGTGCTCTAATTCACAGCACTCCAAATCTATGGCTGGGGAGGCAGTGGAATCGTCGAAGATGTGAATGAATAAAAGAGAAGTGGAGGAGGAGAGTTTGGAGAATGTGCGATAATCCTAATTGCATGAGGCACTCTGACATCTCGCTTGCTCTGCTGATTAGTGCGTCTCAGAATGCCATTCACTTGCGCTCGTGCCATAACTTGCACATTCTGTCCCAACACCCTCCCATAATTAACTCATTTATCCCTCGCTGCCTCGATTGCATTACCCTTTCAAAAACTCTCACTTCCTTCACGCCTCTTCTCCACGTTCCTTTCACTCCAATGCTACTTTCACCACAATGGGGATGTCTCATTGGAAAGAAACCTTTCCGTTTCAACTTCCACGCCACCATCACAAGTCACGTTCAAGAAGTCTTCATTAAGAAATGACCGATTCATCTTTCCTTGTCGATGCTCAACCAATTGCGTCCACTCTTCAACATATGTTTTATTTTTTTATTCTTCCGTTCATCCATTCATCTTCCGCTAATCTATCCATTCTTCCGTTCATCCATCCATTTTTTGCTCGTTTATTCATCCATTTTTTGCTCGTTTATTCATTCTTTCGTTCATCAATCCATTCAACTTTTCATGTAAGAATCACTCCATGCATCTATCTATCCATGCACCCATCCTTTCATCCATTTAATCATCCGCCATTTTTCCATCCATCTTTTTATTCATCCATCTTTCCATCCATTTCTTCATCCATCTACTCATCCACCCATTCTTCCATACATCTATTCACCTACTCATCTTTCCATCCATCTCTTCCTCTACCCATCCCTCCATCCACCTGTTCACTCACTTAATCCTCCATCCATCTCTTCATCCATTTATTCATCTGCCATTCTTCCATCCATCTATTCATTCACCTCTTTTTCCATCCATCTCTTCATCCATCTATTCATCCATCCTTTTTTCCATCCATCTATTCACCTACTCATCTTTCCATCCATCTCTTCCTCTACCCATCCCTCCATCCACCTGTTCACTCACTTAATCCTCCATCCATTTATTTGCTTATCCATCCATTTTTTTATTCATCCATCCATCCAATTATCTATCCATTCACTAACCCCTCTATCCATCCATCCATCCACCCATGAAATAATCTATGCATCCATCCACTCATCTATCTATTCACTAATCCATTCATCCATCCACTCATCTATTCATCCATTCACTCATCCATCCATTGATTAATCCATCTATCCATCCACTCATCCATCCATCTATCCATTCATCCATCCATACATCCACTCATCCATCCATCCATTCACTCATCCATTCATCCATTCATCGAAGTGACGTAAGGCTGATCATCACTTTGACACCTTGAAAGCTCCCTCCACCTGCCTGCAAACGTCCAACGCCACGCAGGCTTCCGTGAGTTACTACATGTAATTTAGCAATTTTTCCCCCACAGAGCTGTGCGGCACTTAGTGGGACAGCCATTGAGCCTAATGCAGCGTCATTTGTTGCTGCAAAATTCAATGCAAATCGATTTTGTGGAAAGAATATTTTTCATAAGTATTAAGAAAAATTAAATTACATTGTTAAATGACCTGGTTGATTTTCCAATATCTTCATTCGATATATTGTTCCTTTCCATGAATGATATAACAAAACCAATAAGTTTGAATTGTCTTCAATTTGTTTCCTTGTTATCCACAACGTCTAATCTTTCCATTCGAAAGCCACAAAAGCATTTTTCAAGTCGTTCAGGCTTCAAAGCTTATCACAAAAATACATTGAAAACGTCTGGATTTTTGTTTGTCTTGTGCGGTGCTTCTGTCGAGTCCGCGGTGTCTTTCTCGCTCCTAATTGGATTCGCCCGATTCACTGCTCCTAATGTTTACACCTTGGCGGTGATGTAATTATCAATTCCCATCCCAAAGCTCAAGGTGCACAGCATGGATAACATAATTAACATTTTCTGAGTTATTCTTGAATTAATTCGCTTAATCCTCGTTTGCATGCAAATTTATTGGAATAACCTGTTTATTCATTTATTTACGACTTAATTTATTCGAACAATAAACTTCGCAACAGTCGAAAACATGGTGTATTTAATGAGGGCTTCAGCTGCTCAGTACTTGAAGGTTTGTGTGGGTCACCTTTGATTAACTTCTAGAAAGATGTTTTCAGAATTATTTTGAATTTAGCGTTGTCATGTTTTGAAGTCTCCTTCACAACTGTTTGAGTTAATGACGGATATGATTGGCTAGACGGACGAATGAAAAAGTCGATTAAAATTATTCAAAATTTGTATTTTGAAGTTTGGTAGAGTCGAAAATCGAGGCTAACTTCCCCATTAAAAGCATCAGTGTGGAAAGCAATTGCAATAGGCATAATCACAAGCTTCTCTCGCAGCTGCTCAATCATGCGAGGAGTCTGTGTAGATCACAAAGGGAGCGCCTCCTTGAGACTGCACTGATGAATTACGTGCCACTAAGTTAGCTTTTGAGTGGTCGAATGTGCCTTTTGAGCGCCTTTTGAGCGCATTTTGAGCAGTGCGCAGTGGCCGTCGCATATGTTCAACTGCTTGGACAACTTTTAAGCCACTGTTGGTTCTCTCATTCGCCCTGCTTGTCAACGTCATTGCCTTGCAAGACCCAGGCACCATTTGCATGCCAGAACTGTCAACTTGCTTGAAAGAAAGCAAAAAGATCAAGCTTTTCAGGATCAAAGCGTGGAAGAAACCATGCTGGAAATCATCGTTGCAGGGAGAATTTTGCTGGTTATGCAAATTGCCGTAAGTGATTGGCACACGAGGAGGAGGAGACTCCAGAACGATATAAAGTAAGTCTCACTTGTAATTGCAGGCTTCCAAACGATTCGCTGTTGCTCAAGTACTCTGCCTTCAAGAGGAGGTTTGAGAAGATGAGAAAGTAAGAAGGTGTGAAGAAGAGAAAAGGTAAGGACGTGTAAGGATGTGTAATGAGGCGATGATGCGATAGGAGGTGTGGGAAGATGAAGAGGTAGGAAAAAGTGAAAGAAAGTGAAAAGAAGCATGAAAACCGTGCCGTGATCCTTGAAGGCAGCAGTCTACATCGACGTGGCAATCGTAACCAGCGCACAAACAGGTAATTGAACAGAAGACAAAATCTCTTTCAAGACATCGATCACAAAAAACCGAAGACTTTTAATACTCAAACAGTTGACTGCAAAGCTCACTAGGAATTTTTATTTTGAAACTTATGTGAATTGAAATGACTCTCGCGTTCAAGTTTTCACAGATTCGAAGCGCTTTTAAATGAGCTGTCCAAGATAGCGATCAGGTTGGGTTGCGGCAGCGATTCAGCCTCCTCTGGGATGCATACGGGAATGCAGGCAGGAATTTAATGAAGGAAAAAAATTATGAAACCGAAAGGTATTTCATGCGTATCAAGTTATGTTGTCGAAGAAATTTCAAATAGATTAATGACGAAATCTTGGAGGTTTATTTGCTGGCCGATGATCCATTTCCGGCACGTTTACGAGCCTTTTCACATTTATTCACACTTCTTATGGCTCCAAACTGATATTTCTCGTACATTCCTCTCCAAACCACACCTTATATTGCATCTCTCTTCGTCCTTCTTCCTCCTTAATCTTTCTTTTATCCTCTCTACTTATTCAACTTTTCTCTTTTTTACTATAATCCCATTTTTGTTTTCATTTTTTTAATTTTTTATTTTTTAAATTTCTTTTTTCGTTTATTTAAAAAAAATTAAAATGTCCTTTTTTACTTCTTTTTTTTCTCATGGGCTTCTTTTTTCCCAGTTGAAATAACCCGCTCATATTCGATTCTCGATATTGCCTAGACCAAATATATCAAAATTAAAGTAAAAGCAGAAGCACATGAAGATCATTGTGATACTCGCAATAGTCAACTCCATCTGCTAATAAGGACGCCTCCTGCGGAAGCATGCACCGCTGCAACACTGCAATATGCTGCGTCTCCCCCTGCGTCATACAACCCCCTCTGTGCCAGCCATCCACCGCCACTTCAAACGACTCCTACCACAAACCTTGAATTCTCAAGTCGAACTTGTACCTGGGAGGATCTGTGGTGAGTTGAACTTCGTAGCGGTTGGTTTGCAGAAAGGGTTCGTTGATGTTGCCTGCCAAGTTGATGCTCGTCTGTTGCCTCAGCTGCTGCTTGGTCCACACTACAGGCTGCTCAAAGAGGTTGTAGTCATCAGCGTGGAAAAGACACTCAAGCTCCACCGTGTCTCCTCGGTTCGCCACCTTCACTTGACCTTCCGAGATCATCTTCAAGTAGTAGCCTGTGGTGCGAGAACGTGCGTGGTAGGTGTGGTTGGGTTTGGTGTAGTGGGTGTGGTGAGTAGATAGAATAGCTATGATGTTCAAACTAGTTGTGGCAAGTACACTAGTGCGTGTGTTTTAAAAGTGTGCTAGATGTGTTAGGTGAGTGTAAGAAGTGTGATAAACTTCTAAGCTGAGTGTAGTTGATGTGGGTTTGTAAGCTGAGTGTAGTTAGTGTGACTGATCTATTTAATAATGGATCATGGAATGCGACGCTGGAGGCGATAGTGAAGTTGTGGTAAGAGGTGTTTGCCGTATTTGTTCGATGTTTCAGACACGCGTCTCAAGTGAGGGTGTTTGCAGGCTTCGAAAAAAAAATCGAATGGAACAAGAGTTGTTTTTTGCTTCGGAAAATCTAAACTCATAGAATAATTGTTTGTTTTCAGGGATGTTTCAAGCATTCAGAAGCCGTAAAATGAAGCTTTCATTACAAATCCACACCATCATTCCTAGACGCTGTGTCCTTTCATCGCTCGTGACGTTGCTATATGAGTCTTGAGCTCCTCCTTTCATTTTTCCTCCACACATTTCCACTCGTCCCGAAGCCTTCTTTTGCTTACAATGTTCCTTCCACCTCGGTAGCGGTTTTTTTAATTTTTCAATTTCCATAGAGTTTGTCAGAAACTGATCATATTAAGCTTTATCATTCCACCATTGATTTTTTCTCGTACGCTACTACCAAATGGTAGCAAAGATAAATATTTCAAATCAGAATCGAAGGTAAAGTGATGAGGTTATCGCACAAGTCTCCTTATCCGCCCCATTACTCATCCTTGTGACACTAAAGAGTTCCATTCGTTCTAGAGCAATAATCACAAATTGCAGCTCCATGACGTCTGCCGCCACCATTACAACAGTCTGCAGACCTTCGACAGCCAGTGGTGGTTGTAAGGCTCCATGGACTTCTAAAGTGTCTAAGTGAAGATCGGTTTACTTGCTAGACTTGTCGACAGTTGTCCGTACATGCGTTTGCAGTGACGTTCTGCGCAATGCACAAACTCAAAGGTTTTATCTGAAAACGCTTTTAAAGGTCTATCGATGTATCCTTGTTACTTCTTTGAGGAGGAAGGCATGTGTGGGTGGAAGGTTGTAGTTGAAAATGGGAAAATGGAGTTTATAGAATCGGTAATGACTTGCAATCCACACACCAGTAACATAGGGCTTTCCGATTGGGAAGCTACGTATTGAAAATTTATGCCGCAAAAGGAGGGAGGGGTGATGCTGTCGATTGTAGTAGTGGTGGTAGGGCTGGTAGTAGTAGTAGTGTGGTAGTTGTGGTAGTGGTCGCTGTGGGGGTAGTGGTGGTAGAAGTGGTGGTGTGGTAGTGATAGTGGTAGTGGTGGTAGTAGTGGTAGTAGCAGTAGTGGCAGTAGTGGTGGTAATGGTGGAAGTAGTGGTGGTAGTGGTAGTTGTGGTGGTGGCGGTAATGGTACCAGTATAGTAGTAGTGGTAGTGTGGTGGCTGTTGTAGTGTGTTAGTGGTGGTAATAGCGGTAGTGTAATAGTTGTGGTAGTGGCGGTAGTGGCAGGAGAGGTGATAGTACTAGTAATGTGATAGTGGTGGTAGTAGTGGTAGTAATAAGAGCTCTGGTGGTGACAATGGTAGGAACGATGAGTGGAAAGGTACTGGTGAGGACAATGGCAATGGTAGTGGTGTAAGTGATGGAGAGAAGGAAAAAAAGAAAGAAACAAATCAATGTTATAATCATTCCCTATAATTTAATTATGAATTCTATTCAAATGAATCACTCCAGCTTCCAACCCACTGAGACTCCATCAAATGACTTGCAATCACTCTCCGGCTGTTTTTCTTTTTCTTTTGGACCAATTCTTTCGTACCAGGAGCGTTCAAAATATTCAAAAGTAAATTTATAAAGTAAAGATAAAATTAATGGCTCTTTTATCTATGCCGTGATCGCCATGGAGACCACCTCACAAAGCTTCCTCGTGCAGTACTTCATGGCGATAAAAGCAAATAAACATTCTTGACCGCATCGGGAGATGTCCTCAACGCAAACATTCTCCAGGCACAACTATTGTCTCTAACCCCCATCAACCTCCGCAACCAATTGAAAATACAGGCACATACTCGGAAGGAATTACACATACTCACCCGCATACGCACGCATATATTCACGCATACACGAACGCATATATTCACGCATATAAGCACGCTTCTATGCACGCTTATAGAGCGATATGATTCAGCACGTGTGAGTGAGGAAGTAGTTAGAAGAGTGATAAAGAAAAAATTGACAGAAAGTCCTCCATCACTCCTCCTCTTCCTCTTCAAGTGCTGCCAATGAGCTCATCATCGGCATCAAACAACACATCCAAGCCTCCTCCAATCGCCTCTTCAATCGCTGTCCTTGCAGCCATGTTTCTTCATTACTTTTTGTTGTTGTTGTTGTTGGTGTTCTCATTTTTTTAGTTTTTATTGTTGCTATTGTTGTTCTTATGGTTGTTGTTTTTATTGTTGTTGTTTTTTTTATTGTTGTTGTTTTCATTATTGTTGTTTTTATTATTGTTGTTTTCATTATTGTTGTTTTTGTTATTGTTGTTGTTTTCATTATTGTTGTTTTTATTATTGTTGTTTTTATTATTGTTGTTTTTATTATTTTTGTTGTTTTCATTATTGTTGTTTTTATTATTGTTGTTGTTTTCATTATTGTTGTTTTTATTATTGTTGTTTTCATTATTGTTGTTTTTATTATTGTTGTTGTTTTCATTATTGTTGTTTTTATTATTATTGTTGTTTTCATTATTGTTGTTTTTATTATTGTTGTTTTTATTGTTTTTTTTATTATTGTTGTTTTTTTTGTTGTTTTTATTGTTTTTTAGTTGCTCATGTTTTTGTGTTGCTGTTCGAGTTATTACTACAGCTTCCGATTGTTGTTGCTTTTGTAGCGACTTGCGATCCATCAATGATTCCTCAAAACATTTGTTTTTTTGCGGACCCTCAAAAATGAATTTTCAGGGTCTCTGGAGAGGTTAATTCATTTGTTCCACTTTTTGCTGCTTTCAAACGCTCCTTGAGTCTGCTTCATTCCACTTCATCCTGCTTCATCTTCTTCTTTGTTGTTTTTGCAATCATTTGTCGAACTTGTGGTTTCAAGTTGGTAACGTGGGTGTTGTATCTTACAGAAGGAAGCCCCCATAAGGAAGGACCCACAAAGACCCACGTCTACAACGTTGTGAAGGGACACCTTTGTCGCCACCGATCACTTCATTAACACGATTCAGAGTGGCAAATTAGATAAAATGGTATAATTATAAAGAAAATAAACGTATAAATGGACCTTGAAATAAACACACATGAACTTGCTTCGAATAAAGTTGATCCTAACACACTTGCATCATTTCAAATCATTTCAAATCATTTCAAATCATTTCAAATCATTTCAAATTATTGTGGATTATATTTGAATTCTTCGTAATTGAAGTGACTTTTAATTCAAAAATGTGGATTAAACCATCAATTTTGAACTGTCAACTCACTAATCCGTGACAACACTGACGACTTTTTGGAAATTTTGTTTTTTTATTTCTGAAATATTTTTTTAAAAGCAAGTCAATCAGTTTAAAGCCTGCCACACAGAGGAGCGCCTTTTGATGGGGGTGATGGTGGGAGGATGATGTTTTCTGAGTGCCGCTGTGTGAACTACCTCTTTTGATTTGCAGCTCATAAAGTTGCTGCTTTCATGTTTTATACTTCATATTCTCTTTTATAGTTTTCATTTTATTCAACTGTTCGCCTCATACTCTCCTCCCTCCACTATAACTCTACACTAACTTCACACTTCGAGGCGAAGGGGGAAGTGGTTCATAGCTGTAAAACAAAGTGTGTTTTAATATTTTAAAAGATTCTCTTCTTCATTCAGATATCCCATCTGTGTTACAAATTTCCGCGTTATAAATTTCATTAGGTGAATTTTTCCATAAATAGGAGAAAAAAAATTAATTATGTACAATTTATGATTCTCAGTCGTAAATCAATTCATGAATATGCATGGAGAGAATACACATAGCACGATTATTTATTAAATTTAGTAATATTTTTGGGCACGCATAAACCTAATCAAGAAGGGAATAGAGTGGATATTGATGAAGAACGCTGGGCAACCTGTGATGGAGAAGTTGAGAAGAGACAAGGAGGCAATGGTGGCGTGGATGAGGCGAACCATTCCGCCTAGTCCTCTGCCCTCTTGAACCATCTCAAATGCAAGTTCTCGAGGGAAGCCTCTCAAACAGCCATTGAAACGAAAAATTAATTTTATGTTGTGGAAAGGTTCAGTTTGAGTTATTAATATTCACTTTTGAGTTATTGCTGGTCACAATTTCAGCATTCATCTACGCTGACAGCTTGATCCTCGTGCGAAGAGTACAAATTGAAATGAAATAAAGTCACAGAGTTTCACAAACAACAGCAGAGGAGCCCGAACACATTCAACAACGCAAAAAACTTGCAACTTTTCAATCTTCCACGCATCCAGTCGCTCGAATGAAGAAACTTTTATATTGACTTCTCTGCCTCCTATACGCTGCATGCCTTTCCTGCTGGCGTGTATATAAGCGCACACCCTGCATTAGAACATCCCCTGCAAGTCAACTCGTAGAAAGCCATTGAACTGATGGCAGATGGGTGAAGCAGCACCTCATTGAACATTGAAACACATTCAATTTAACTTTTAAACAAACCTCATTTAACTTTCAAACACACTTCAGCTAACATTCAAACACACCCCATTTAACTTTCAGCCACACCTCATGTAACCTTTAAAGAAAGCCAGTTGAGTGGTCAGACGCAACGGTAGTAGTGGAGCTTGTGCAGTCCTATGGTGTCTGTGGCGTTATCGAAGGAGACGCTGGGGAGACTTGGTTTGTGGAAGAAAAGTGATGAATGATTGGACGTTGATTGATGGATGAAAAAGCACTTGTTGAATAATTAAATTGGCTTGATTGAAGTTACGTTCAAATGAACATCCGGAAAGATACTGACGAACTGATGAATGCACGCGTGTTTGACGAATGAGAAAGATCTCATGGATGAGTGGAAAGATGAATGGAAAGATGGATGAAAGATTGAATGGATGGATGAGTGAATGTATGAGTGGATGAAAGAGTAGAAGGATGAGTAGGAGGATGAGTGGGAAGATGAGTGGGAGGATTAGCCAGTAATGTAGGAGGTGCACAAAGCGGTGTAAAGAAGTTTGTTCCTTTGGATGAAAGTCTTCTGGACGTTATATTAATTACTTCATCATCAGCGGACGTCACCAAGGAAGGAGTTTGATGGATCTGTGGTGGTCTGATTAGAAAAGGAAAGGTGTGAGGAAGTCGAAAGCCTTTGTGAGGAAAAAGTGATGGGTCGTGATATTGTGAAGAGTTTTGTTTAGATAAATATGGAAAGATACGAAAAAATGGGAAAAAGGATGAAAAAAAAGTAAGAAAGAGAGGTTAAACTAAGAAAACAAAAGAAAGAGATGAGTAGGGCGGGCAAAGAAGAAAAAGAAAAAATATATATAGAAATTGAGAAAAGAGAGAGCAAAAAGTTATGAGAAAAATGAAAAGACGGAAGATATTTGAAGAAAAAAGAAAAATAAAAGGCGAGAAAAGAAAAAAAACGGGAGAAAGAAAAAATGAAAAAGAGGTAGAATTCGTGAAAGGGGCTTTCAAGGTTCCGTGACTTGTGGTGCATTGTTTCCTTCAACGGATTTATCCTTTTTAAAGTTTTGTGAAAAGTGAAACTGACAAAAGAGTATCCAGTGTTTGAAGGAGCCAGAAAGGTTGGCTCCACTCGTCAGAACGTAATTCACTCGGTGGCAGTGAACAGCGCCAAATATTTTGTAATTACAATTTCATGATTCTAAAATTTATACTTGCTGGAACGAACTTGAAGCCAGCAGCAAAAAGGCATGAAGTGGCGTGTCACTTCATAAATGGGACGTGTGAGGGCAGCTGCCGTGGTGGTGTTTATGAGGCATTCAGGGCATTAGTGTGTGTCATAAAGCAGAATTATTTTATTCATTCTTATTAAGTTTCGTTATATGAAAGTATGTCATTCTTCGCGCGCTTATGGCACGTTTTATACAACCAAAATCTCTGTTTCATACCACGCGTAACTTGGAGGTGTTCTAAAGAATATGCTTAATGCACCCTTCCGCAGATAAACATTAACTAATGTTGTCTTCAAAAACCGTGCGATGAACGCAAATTTAGGGAGAGCTTCACACTCCGTAGCGCCTCTGCAGCAGTGCTTGAGAGTTTGGAGGGCTGAAAAGGTGTGGATGGGTGGCAAGGAGATGTGTGTGAAGGGTATGTCGATGCCAGACCATACAATGCGGTACAACACAAGAAAAACAATTCTATACAATGTATTACTAAACATAAAATACAACACAATGAAAATAATACAATAAAATACAAAACGAATATTGTTATGATGGCGAAAAATCCAGAAAATCCAGGCCACACCGCTATGAAGTCTTTGTAACAAAAGTGGTATGTATGTAAATGTTTTAAACAAACGAATTAAGTCTTAATAAAGCTTTGTTAAAGAATTTATTTTGAATTGAGTCAAACTTTCAAAAAATATAATTAAAATAATTTTTGAGCTCACTTTGTTAGTGATTATAACCATTTCAGGTCGAGACAGAAACAATTGGCGTATTTTTTTCTTAAAAAGTTGCTTCAATAAAGAAATATAAGCACTATAGGATAATTCATGAGATTGCGAAATAGAAAAAAACTTTTAAAATAAATTATGTGGGTATTGCGTGAAAAAGACAATGGTGAGTTTTAAAAAGTGCATGAAAAACTGTTTCAAGTTGCATGTAGGTCGCTTTGGCAAAGAAAAAAGATGTTTTCAGTAAATAATGGCGTGTGGATCTTTGCTCTCAAAAATAAAAGTGAAAAAAAAGTTTAAAAAAATTAATTTGAAGTAAAATTAATTTAAAAAGTGAAAACGAATAAAAAGGTCTATTCAACGAGAAAAGATTAAAACAAAAACTCAAATTAAACTAGCAGGTTTGATCGAATTTGCAAAAAGGTTGAAAAGGATGTTTATTTTATTTAAAAAACAATGAAACGGAACATTTATTGAGAAATATAATAACTTGAATAAATTATTTAATGGCTAAAATTTGAATTGAATTTTAAAATGCATTAAATAAGAAATTAACTAAACAAAAATCATGTAAATTGAATTTTTTAAAAGTAAAGAATAAAAATTTCAAAAAGTGAATAATAATAATTTGATAAATTAAATGATAATAATTTAATAAATTAAATAATAAGAATTTAATAAAGTAAATATTGATAATTTAATAGAAAAAATAAAAATAATATAGTAAATGAGAATAATTGAATAACGTGAGCATAATCATTCAGTTAATGGAAAAACTGATTTAATTGAAAATAATTAGATATACAATAATTATAATTAGATGCAAAAAGTTGCATAATTAATCAGATGAAATAAAAACAACTCTAATTGGCAAAATGAATAAATAAATGATTTGAAGAAAAATAATATTATTAAAAAAATAATTAAAAAGTGAAAATTTATTGAACGATAAACAAAAAATTGATTGAAATTTCAATTAAAATAAAAAATTTATAATAATATTTAAACAATCAAATTGAAAAATTAATGATAAAAAAAATAAAATAAATAATGGAAAGAATGTGTTTAAAAAATATTAAAAATAAATAATAATTCAATTGAAACTTTTTAAAAGTATGAGGTTTTTATCTATTTAAAAGTTAAAAACTATTGTATTTCTGCGTAAGAAAGGAAATTTTATAAGTTCTAATCAAACATGAATATCCTTTTTGGCACTTTAAGCTGTCTAAATATGTGTTAAAAACGTCTTGAAAGCTGAAAATTCAATAATTTAAAATTCACGAAAATACAAAAAGTTGCAATAACTCAAATTTTTCAAAAAGGCAAAAGTAAATGACTTCCACGGCTGGTAATGAATGAAGACAGATCAAGACACGGGCAGCAAGAAAATGCAGGGCAGGACTGGAAAGGAAGACGATGAATAATGCAGGGTGAGGATGATGGAAGAGTCGACAGGGCATCCCTCACATCCAACCATCTCCGGAACCTATTTATTCATTATTATTCACATGTTCATCCATCTTGATCCATCACCATCTCTTCTTCGTCTTCATAATCTCATCTTGCTCTTCATGCATTCTTCATGTCTTTTGTCACATTAACTTTCAAATGCCAAAACGACCACACAAAATAAAATATCACGGCAACAAATTTCACTGCGGCAAATATCATCCCCACCAACACCGCCACCACCACCGCCACCACCACCGTCACCACCACCGCCACCACCACCACCACTACAAACCTCGTCTCAGGTGCGCTAGTCCACACCTTTTTCCTTACAGAAGAATGGTTACGTGATCGCAGTCATTATTTTTTGTTCTTCCCTTCATTTTGAAACATTCGTTCTCACATCACTTGCTCAACACCACACAATCCACACAACCCTCATAACACCACGACACCACACCATCCACACAACCCTCATAACACCACGACACCACACAATCCACACAACCCTCATAACACCACGACACCACACAATCCACACAACCCTCATAACACCACACAACCCTCATAACACCACAACCTCATACACCACATCATAACACCACACAATCCTCATAACACCACACAACCTCATAACACCACACAATCCTCATAACACCACACAATCCTCATAACACCACACAATCCTCATAACACCACACAATCCTCATAACACCACACAATCTCATAACACCACACAATCCTCATAACACCACACAATCCTCATAACACCACACCACACAACACCCTCATAACACCACACAACCCTCATAACACCACACAACCCTCATAACACCACACAACCCTCATAACACCACACAATCCTCATAACACCACACAACCCTCATAACACCACACAACCCTCATAACACCACACAATCCTCATAACACCGCACAACCCTCATAACACCACACAACCCTCATAACACCACACAACCCTCATAACACCACACAACCCTCATAACACCACACAACCCTCATAACACCACACAATCCTCATAACACCACACAATCCTCATAACACCACACAACCCTCATAACACCACACAACCTCATAACACCACACAACCCTCATAACACCACACAACCCTCATAACACCACACAATCCTCATAACACCACACAACCCTCATAACACCACACAACCCTCATAACACCACACAACCCTCATAACACCACCACAACCCTCATAACACCACACAACCCTCATAACACCACACAATCCTCATAACACCACACAACCCTCATAACACCACACAACCCTCATAACACCACACAACCCTCATAACACCACACAACCCTCATAACACCACACAACCCTCATAACACCACACAATCCTCATAACACCACACAATCCTCATAACACCACACAATCCTCATAACACCACACAACCCTCATAACACCACACAATCCTCATAACACCACACAACTCTCATAACACCACACAACCCTCATAACACCACACAACCCTCATAACACCACACAACCCTCATAACACCACGACACCACACCATCCACACAACCCTCATAACACCACACAACCCTCATAACACCACACAATCCTCATAACACCACACAACCCTCATAACACCACACAACCCTCATAACACCACACAATCCTCATAACACCACACAACCCTCATAACACCACACAACCCTCATAACACCACACAACCCTCATAACACCACACAACCTCATAACACCACACAACCCTCATAACACCACACAACCCTCATAACACCACACAACCCTCATAACACCACACAACCCTCATAACACCACACAACCCTCATAACACCACACAACCCTCATAACACCACACAACCCTCATAACACCACACAACCCTCATAACACCACACAACCCTCATAACACCACACAACCCTCATAACACCACACAACCCTCATAACACCACACAACCCTCATAACACCACACAACCCTCATAACACCACACAACCCTCATAACACCACACAACCCTCATAACACCACACAACCCTCATAACACCACACAACCCTCATAACACCACACAACCCTCATAACACCACACAACCCTCATAACACCACACAACCCTCATAACACCACACAATCCTCATAACACCACACAACCCTCATAACACCACACAACCCTCATAACACCACACAACCCTCATAACACCACACAATCCTCATAACACCACACAACCCTCATAACACCACACAACCCTCATAACACCACACAACCCTCATAACACCACACAATCCTCATAACACCACACAATCCTCATAACACCACACAACCCTCATAACACCACACAACCCTCATAACTCCACACAACCCTCATAACACCACACAACCCTCATAACACCACACAACCCTCATAACACCACACAACCCTCATAACACCACACAACCCTCATAACACCACACAACCCTCATAACACCACACAACCCTCATAACACCACACAACCCTCATAACACCACACAATCCTCATAACACCACACAACCCTCATAACACCACACAATCCTCATAACACCACACAACCCTCATAACACCACACAACCCTCATAACACCACACAACCCTCATAACACCACACAACCCTCATAACACCACACAACCCTCATAACACCACACAACCCTCATAACACCACACAATCCTCATAACACCACACAACCCTCATAACACCACACAACCCTCATAACACCACACAACCCTCATAACACCACACAATCCTCATAACACCACACAACCCTCATAACACCACACAACCCTCATAACACCACACAATCCACACAACACCACACAACCCTCATAACACCACACAACCCTCATAACACCACACAATCCTCATAACACCACACAATCCTCATAACACCACACAACCCTCATAACACCACACAACCCTCATAACACCACACAACCCTCATAACACCACACAATCCTCATAACACCACACAACCCTCATAACACCACACAACCCTCATAACACCATACAATCCTCATAACACCACACAACCCTCATAACACCACACAACCCTCATAGCACCACACAATCCTCATAACACCACACAACCCTCATAACACCACACAATCCTCATAACACCACACAATCCTCATAACACCACACAACCCTCATAACACCACACAACCCTCATAACACCACACAATCCTCATAACACCACACAATCCTCATAACACCACACAACCCTCATAACACCACACAACCCTCATAACACCACACAACCCTCATAACACCACACAATCCTCATAACACCACACAACCCTCATAACACCACACAACCCTCATAACACCACACAACCCTCATAACACCACACAACCCTCATAACACCACACAATCCTCATAACACCACACAACCCTCATAACACCACACAACCCTCATAACACCACACAATCCTCATAACACCACACAACCCTCATAACACCACACAACCCTCATAACACCACACAATCCTCATAACACCACACAACCCTCATAACACCACACAATCCTCATAACACCACACAATCCTCATAACACCACACAACCCTCATAGCACCACACAATCCTCATAACACCACACAACCCTCATAACACCACACAATCCTCATAACACCACACAACCCTCATAACACCACACAACCCTCATAACACCACACAATCCTCATAACACCACACAATCCTCATAACACCACACAACCCTCATAACACCACACAACCCTCATAACACCACACAACCCTCATAACACCACACAATCCTCATAACACCACACAATCCTCATAACACCACACAACCCTCATAACACCACACAACCCTCATAACACCACACAACCCTCATAACACCACACAATCCTCATAACACCACACAACCCTCATAACACCACACAACCCTCATAACACCACACAACCCTCATAACACCACACAACCCTCATAACACCACACAACCCTCATAACACCACACAATCCTCATAACACCACACAATCCTCATAACACCACACAACCCTCATAACACCACACAATCCTCATAACACCACACAACCCTCATAACACCACACAATCCTCATAACACCACACAACCCTCATAACACCACACAATCCTCATAACACCACACAACCCTCATAACACCACACAATCCTCATAACACCACACAACCCTCATAACACCACACAACCCTCATAACACCACACAATCCTCATAACACCACACAACCCTCATAACACCACACAACCCTCATAACACCACACAACCCTCATAGCACCACACAACCCTCATAACACCACACAATCCTCATAGCACCACACAACCCTCATAACACCACACAATCCTCATAGCACCACACAACCCTCATAACACCACACAATCCTCATAACACCACACAACCCTCATAACACCACACAATCCTCATAACACCACACAATCCTCATAACACCACACAATCCTCATAACACCACACAACCCTCATAACACCACACAACCCTCATAACACCACACAACCCTCATAACACCACACAACCCTCATAACACCACACAACCCTCATAACACCACACAATCCTCATAACACCACACAACCCTCATAACACCACGACACCACACCATCCACACAACCCTCATAACACCACGACACCACACCATCCACACAACCCTCATAACACCACACAATCCTCATAACACCACACAATCCTCATAACACCACACAATCCACACAACACCACACCATCATCACATACCACCACACCAAACCTCCCTTACATCACCACCAGATGTGTCCTCATTATTTTACACCGCTTAGGAATCACTCAACAAAGGACACTTTATTTATTGCCCGCTTATGAAGCAGAATATGTTTTGTTTTATGAAAATGCATGAAGGGCGCTTGACTCCAAAACAACCGTCTTCCATCGGTTAGACCAAAAAATGTCACCCGTCTTCACTGCTTCTGTCCCTCTTCACTTCCAACCACTCACCACTTCTTTGACTCTTTTTTTTTCAATTTTTACCACCTCTCCATTCCTTCTTCCACCTCCTTGCCGTCTCAGTTCTGTTATGCATTGATGCGCAGTGTTCGATGACTGGTGCCTAAAGGATCTTGCGAGAGATTGTACGAAAGTTGTAGCCTCCCAAGATGACTTGGTGGTGCTCAACTATGTCCTCACACCTCCCCTCTTCACATTTCATTTGTTACCACACTTTTGTGCACACGCGCGGTCACGCAATGTTGCGAACTGCCTCGAATCATTCATCTTTTGTTTATTTCTGGAGTGGTAAAAGTAGTCCGAAAGGCTTATGGAAACCAGGAAAATTAACCTTGGTTTTAAAACCTAAAAATCAAACGTCGGCCTATTTTTTAAATTTCATTTCGGTCCGTGCATTGTTTCCAGAGAGAGGAAGCAGACACTTTGAAGCCTTATAAGCCTTACATTCTTTGTCGCGCCACGAAGTGGTGGTAGGAGTGAGTTTAAATAATGTATGACGTATTCTAGAAAGAGATACAGCAAATGCCGATTGGAGTGAGTCTGGAGGGATTGTTGAAAGCTCGCACAGCGTGGGCTGTGGTTCATTGAGTGCTGTTCAGAACTTTCGAACTTTTAAATAAAAACAGTTTTCAAAAACAACTGAAAGGCACACGAAAGACAGTTGTACAGGAAAGTTTTGAGCCAAGGAAGACTGTTGAACACAGAGGACTGTTGTAAAAAAGCAAGGAGCCGTTGGTCTTCAAAAAGAAATATTCGACGCCCGTTTCATGACTTGTCCAACGCCGTGATTTAGAAATCCAGCTCACGTGCGAGGAGGCGTGAATGAGAAGGCACAAAGAGTGTTCGTTAAGAAGGTCGACGTAGTTGCTTGATAAATTAATGGAAACCACCAGCCTCCTAAGCCATATTTTTCGTTTTGACCAAACTATCATTTCAGTGTTTGCCCAAACCCTTATCAATAGTTTCAAAGTCTTTGACAAGTTTTTTTTAATCAAATTTCATCAAAGTTTAATTTTGCACAATTTTTATCTCAGGCGCATTGATTCGCTGGTTTGGAAATGAAAGAAGGAGAACCCTAACTTGTGGAAAGATTTGAAAATACCACAGCATTCTTGTCACTCAGAGGTTCTGTCTTGATGGAAAGCATGATGAACCTTTCTGATCTCACTGATCTCCTTGACTCCCACTTAGTTAAGCATCTGTCTTTGTTATGCTACTTCAATGGCTGTGTTGCTCAAATGTAGGTAGTAAAAGTGGATTGTGTTGTGCTTCGGTAAGTTCTCTTGAACTTGACTTTATGTTGAAACGTACGCATTTCATACGTTGAAAATTTTTTAAGTTTTGATGGCGTTTTTTAAACTTAATCTTGGCTTGGAGTATGTAGTGACGGACTAAGACTTGATCTGTACTTGCACTACAAGCGTGTTCAGCTCTGCAAGTTGTTTTCGCTTTCTGGAATATCAAGCAAAAGTCCAGCTGAAAAACCTTTCGTTTTTAAGTTTTACTTCGTTGGCAACAAAAAATATTTCGAAAAATTTATTTATCTCCTTGATAAAATTGTTTTTAACTTTTTGGAAAAGAATTCTGAAGCAAGACATGCAACTTTGAAGATATATGAACAGCCCACAAACCCCAGGCACAGAACAAGCTTAATGTTCTCTTGAATATCAGTGGGAAATTAAATAGGAATTGCGGAGTAGTTGCAAGCAAATTAAAACGACCAAGTATTAACCAAAAAAAATAAATATAAAAAAAGAATCAAAAAGTATAAGGCATGAAGTATGAATAAAAGATAATGAATATTGAGTATAAATTTTAAAAATGTCAATATTAATATTAATATTACTATTCAATATGAATTTCGAAAAATTTCAAATATTTAAAACGAAACGAGTTTCACAAGCGTGAGGAAGAAGGTGTGGAAAATGAAGGAAGATGACGAGAGGGCAGGAAGGCGACCAGATTGAGCTGCCATTGAAACAGCCCCTTTGAGTGGCGGATCAGCAAAATCATTTTTTGTTGTTTTGACGTTTTTATCCTCGAAGGCCTAGGTAATTTTTTAGAAATTTTCTTTAACTTTTATAGCATAGAAGTTGATAGTCTAACGAGTCGCCGTGTTGTTTAGCAGGTTCTGCTCAGAAGGTTTTCAGTTTTTAAATTTTGAAGTATTTATTACAAAACTTGGTTGGATTTTTGGGTGCATTGAAGCATACAATTTTGAAAACGAGAAGTTAAGACTGGTGGATTGAACGGAAAAGAGGGAGGAAAGAGGAGAGGTCTGGATGTTGCACATAGGCAATAAAATTAAATAAGTTAAACACTTGGTTATGAAGCATGGAATCAGATAATCGATAACGATGTCGAGTATTATATGAAGACAAAAAAAGTTATGCAAAAGTTGAGAGTGAAAGAAATTAAAATGTGTGTTCAAGGTTAGAAAGATATTTATATAACTTTTCAAATGAGCAGCTTAAAGTGGCATGCTGCTGTAATGCATAAAGATAAAGTTATTTAACGGGAGGGCAGATATGGTGAGGGTAGGAAAGAGCGAATTACGTCAATCTGAAATGGAAAAATAAAAAAATTGAGAGGATAGGGAATCAGGGGAGGTAAGGAAGAAATTAGGTGCATGGCAGAAAGGTGTGGGTAGAGCTCATTAAACAATCAAGCCTGAGAAGACAGGACAAGACGATAAAGAATAATAAATAAATAAAAGAAGTTAAAGAAGTTAAAAAAATTAACAAAAGAGAAAAAGAATAAGATGAAGAAGGAGAAGAAGTCTTGCAAAGACAGGTTTCAGAATTAATTTTATTTAAAAACAAATTGAAAATCCAGGAGCTAATGAGTTTATAAGGAGCTTTATAGCATGGTCATTTACGTGTTCTTCAATTCCAAGGGTTTCTAAGCCTCCAAATCGACTTACGAATCACACCAGACGATGAGGTCCACAAAGACGACGTCCACGATGGCATTATCACCACGCTTGGGCATAGCTCGAAGCTACGTCACTAAATTAAGTATGCCACCCATGAAGAAGATTGCTAACTTTTTATTCACCAAAAAGGTTATTTACAGCGGCTGAAGATGTGAGAAAAGTCTAAATTTTGCTTGAGATGTTCTCATCGCAACGCGGCATTAGCAGAGCCTATGACGACCCTTTCGGCCTAAAAAGACTTTTCGAAGTACCAGTTGTTATTCTGAAGAGGGTAATCTGTGAGGTTCGAGGCGCAAAGATTTTATCGTCTTCGCCGCCACTCAAGTTGCCGAATCAACAAAAATATATTTTGAAATTGAATCTTTGTCGACGAAAAATAACATGCCATGTTGTTTCAAATTATTTCGTCTAAATTAAAGCAATTTATTTTTTAATCTCATTCCATGAGTCGACAAAACGTTGTATCTTTCAAATAGAAGTTTCTATACATTTAAAAAAATTTAATTTCGAAAAAGATGAAATAATGAATTTTTAAAATCTTTTAAATGAGTTTTTACTGAATCTTTATGACGCCATTGAAAATTACAACCTTTCTCTTCTCTTTTACCTTTTTCTTCTTTTTCTATTCTTATCTCCATCATTGTTTTCATTTTTTCATTTTTATTTTTTTGTTTTTTTTCTTTCATTCTTTCTTTTTCATCCTCTTTTTTTTCTCCATTCCATTTTGTTTCTTTTTTCCTCTTCTATACTTTAAACCGAAGTTGAGTGGTTGTGGAGGTCGTGTGTTAAACCGATGCGTTAATTCATTGCGAAACAGTACTCAATAAACCTATCTTTTTGTTGTTTTTGTGACAGACAGTTGCCGTGAAGCATGGCTGTTTGCTTTCAATTTGAATTTCATCATGGGATTGCTTTGGGAGCTGATGCGGAGGATTATGTATGAATATGACTGCAAAGGTTTCAAATGTCGACGAGTTGAGATACGAGCGATGCGGCGTGTTCGCCCGCTCAGATACCAAATTCACTTTTTGAATGTTGTCAAAAAACGAGCGCTTTGTTGTTGAAACAGAACCGCTGCCCAAACAAGATATTATGTATATCAGGTACCACTACAACTATTACAAGCCATACAAAAATGAATTGAATTATTAACATAAACCACTAAAACAATAACTATAACTACAACTTCTATTACTTTCAAAACAACAACAGCCGAAAGAATGCGAAGATGAAGGTGGGAAAAAAAGAAGGCTCAAAAAACAAGTCTTGAAGGTCTGGTCGATTGTTCAAGTCTGCTCTCGGGAGGTCTGATGAATGTCTGCCCGTGACTATTGACAGGCAAGCCTTCACCAGCAATTCTGTGTGTTTATTCGTCGTGTTTTTGGAATCATACAGCTACTTTCTACGTGTGTTTTATGTGCTTTTCTCGTTCCAAAAGATCCGTCGCATTCATTTTTATAACACCCTTATGGTTTTATATTTACTCACAAGTTATTTCCTAGGCTCGTGAAGCTGCTTCTCAAAGTACTTTATTCATTGCCACTTCCATGAAAGGTCGTCATCGACGAGGAATAAAAAAACTGTTCTATCCTCCGGGTCGCTATGCGCTATATAAAGAGCTTCCAAATTAATTAGAAACGTAAAAGAGACGAATACTCTGCTTAAGTCGCAGTAAGTAACCTTACTCTGGATAAGGGGTATTTTGCATTAGTCGATTTCATTCGCGGACTAGTTTATCTTCTCGCGTAGAAGCAACTCTAAGTTATTGCTCTTGTCACAACTACAAGTGTAACCTTGTAGTAAGTATCTTTGAAACATCATTACCAGTTATTCAAACACCATTTATTCACCGTAAGGACAGTGTAACACTGAGACACCTCGACATCACGACCACAAACGACTGCGCCGAAACAAGTGAAATTCCGAGAAGCACGTCATTGAAGTTTCCTTGAACTGCCGCCACTAACGTTAACTTCAATAAAACTCCTGTTGTAGTGTGTTGTTCTTAACAAACCATTCACATTTCTTAGACCACATAAAACACACAACTTCGACACAATCATCAGTTTCATCGATGTCCATATCGACCAAATTGCGGTGCAAAAGGCGCCTGCGAAGCCGTGTCTTGAGGCTGCTATGTTGTCGATCTGAGCTCGAATCCATGGTCTTTTTATGGGAGTTTTCATGCAAGTTCTCATGGATTCTATATTGAATTCTAACGTGTCATTCATATTTTAAATATCAAAGCTTCGCTATTCCAACGAAACTGTCTTTTATATTTGATTTATTTGTCAATATTCGACCTATTCACGGATCCATCAAGTCATCCATCAATCAATCCATCAATAGACCCATCAAATTCCATACCCACCAAGCTGTATTCCCACCAATCAATCTACCCAAAATTCATCCACTCACCAATTCATCCACCCACCAATCCATGCATAAGTCCATCAGTTGTAGATACCTATTATACTGCTTCGAATCCTTAAATAACCGGCTATGTTAAAACATTATTACCACCAGTATGTTCATTTCCAACAGCGTCTTTTTCAACTTTATTATTTTTTCATCTTCATTTTGGCTTCATCTTCATGTCAGTCTTCATCTTTTTCATCTCAATTTCCGTCTCCATCTCAATTTATACTATTCTCCTCATCCTCATCTTCATCCTCATCCTCATCTTCATTCTCATCCTCATCCTCATCTTCATCCTCATCCTCATCTTTATCTCCATCCTCATCCTCATCTTCATCCTCATCCTCATCTTCATTCTCATCCTCATCCTCATCTTCATCCTCATCCTCATCTTCATCCTCATCCTCATCTTCATCTCCATCCTCATCCTCATCTTCATCCTCATTCTCATCTCCATCTTCATCCTCATCTTCATCCTCATCCTCATCCTCATCCTCATCCTCATCTCCGTCCTCATCCTCATCCTCATCCTCATCTTCATCCTCATCCTCATCCTCATCCTCATCCTTATCTTCATCCTTATCCTCATCCTCATCCTCATCTTCATCTCCATCCTCATCCTCATCTTCATCCTCATCCTCTTTTTCCTAGCTACTTCACTTTTGTCATACAGGGCTGAAGAGACTTCAATGAACTGATAAATGCAGGATGGTGGAAAGAATGAAGGACCTCACAGAAATTATGAAAAGAATTACTTATAACCTTCAAGACAAAAGATGTAATGGATAAAACGAAGCAGGAATGTTCCAGATTTTTTGGGTCACTGAGTGCAATGTGTGACCAGCCGCAAAATGCTTGCTTCGATCGATGGAGAAGCTTCGATCTGCGTGGGAAGTGACATGATGACTTCATTGAGCTCTTCATCCAAACCATCAGCATTTCTTGGTGATTTCTCAGGCAGATCTGTCGCTTTATGGATTGTTTTCACTTTTATTTTTCTGATTTTTTGAACGCGTCCAGGTTTGAGCTTTCAAATGTCAAAACTTCAAAATTCACTCTACGAACCCAAATCGATGCAAAGTTTTCATGAAAAGTTTTTCAAACACATGGTTAGGTGTTGTCTCCTGTGCTGTCAATGGGTGCTCGAGTGGTGTTAGAAGCAAGCAGGGAAGGAGTAACCTTGCTGGAGTTACGATGTTGGAGGTCTTTTATGGCCACGTAGAACTCCATGTGCGCTTATCCACTCATCATAATCATCCAGATTTTATCCGACTTCCCATTTATCTCCCGCATCTTGCGCATATTTCTGCTACATTCTTTTTTTTTCCACGAAATGTTTTCATGATTTTAATTTTTTTGTTTTTATTTTTTTATTTTACCATTTTATTTTCAAACTTTCACATTTAGAAAGACGTCGGTTAATTGATTTCGAAACGAAACAGACGAGCAAGCTATGCAGGTCTGCGCAAGGACTGAACAAGCGCATCACTTGAAGCATGCATTTCGAGGCGGCCAACTTTTAAACAAAAAAGACAATAGCGGCCTCTTCAGTTCACCATTCAAACAGCAAGTCACGCGTAGATGCCCTCATGACGTAACGTCAGCGTCATTGCCACTGCACTCCTGACACCTCACGCATGCTCACCCAGCAGCATTGCCCGCCAGTCTTCCACCCAATCCTGTCCAAATTCATTTTTTGTGTTCATTGATCATCGTCCTTCAATGCAATGAAAGTTTCGGACTTTCAAAGTTGAACTGATCGAATAATGAACAAGCAGAAAAGAAAGAAAGTTGCGTGGAAAATGGAAGAGTTGACGACGTGCTTGTGGCTTGTTGGCAGTCTCTTGAAAGACACTAAGCAGTGCTCGAAGGTGATAATGCCACCGCTTCTTTTATTTCTTTTATATTCCCACGTGCCGACCTCCGTATGACTCCAATGATAAATAGGGGCTTCTTTATTACAGATATGAAGAAGAAATGGTGATTTGTGTGTGAAATGCTTTGCCACAGCAGAACCCTCGAACCAAATGAGTTGCGCTAACTTAATTGCTTTATTTAACTTTTAATATTTTATTTTTCGAAGAAAATATCAGACTTCAAACTTCAAAAAACAGCACCTCGATCAACATTATGTGAAACTTTGCTGTTTTATAAGATCGGTTTGCCTAATTCAATTGCGATGGAGAGTTTCCTTCGAAATAAAATTGTTTACAATTCTTCCGCTTAAACTTTTTGCAATTTAAAAATATTTCAAAATGATTAAATTCCACAATGTCGTGACCCAATTACTGAGGCTATTTGTAATTGCGAAATGACTGCGAAGGAGGTGCACAGTCGCATTCCTGTCTGGAACAGACTCCACATCTTCATTCTTTCCACTCTTTCAACTGCACATGTGTTTGTTTTTTTGTTTGTTTGTGTGTGTGCGTGTGTGTGTGTGTGTGTGTGTGTGTGTGTGTGTGTGTGTGTGTGTGTGTGTGTGTGTGTGTGTGTGTGTGTGTGTGGGGGTGTGTGTCTGTTCATGTGCCTGTGTTCACATACATGTTACTTTTTTTTCATGCATCCGAAATTATACGCGTCATCCACTCTTCATTTCACCTTCTTGCCAAGCCACCTCAACCAATTCCATTCCACAGGGAAACTCAAAACCCGTCAACTTTTTTACAAGGAATCACTTCCAGTCAAACGTGACGAACTCACAACAACCATTCAATCAAGAGACAGCAGCACAGAACATACAACATCTAACAAGACAGATAACGGCTCACAACAAACAACAGCTAACAACAACAGATAAGGAAACAAAAAGACAAATTAGTCGGTGATGCTGGCAAGCATCGATACATCAGCATTAAGGTATCGGTACTCGTGATTCATTGCTCAGCTGCACTCCACGACGCCTGTAAATTTCGATCTTGTGTGACGTGAAATGCGTCTCTATTGAATAATGACGTTAATTGCCGAATGTTCTTCCAAATCTCAATTCCAAATTACTTCTGCATTCTCGATAACAGTCTCAACGGAAGGCTGGAATGGTGGGTAATTAGGTGGAATTAAACAGTTTCTAAGGGAGCATTGTGAACAAAGTGCTAAAAGGCGTGATACAAATGCCCTGATTGGATTAGATTAGATTAGATTAGATTAGATTAGATTAGATTAGATTAGATTAGATTAGATTAGATTAGATTAGATTAGATTAGATTAGATTAGATTAGATTAGATTAGATTAGATTAGATTAGATTAGATTAGATTAGATTAGATTAGATTAGATTAGATTAGATTAGATTAGATTAGATTAGATTAGATTAGATTAGATTAGATTAGATTAGATTAGATTAGATTAGATTAGATTAGATTAGATTAGATTAGATTAGATTAGATTAGATTAGATTAGATTAGATTAGATTAGATTAGATTAGATTAGATTAGATTAGATTAGATTAGATTAGATTAGATTAGATTAGATTAGATTAGATTAGATTAGATTAGATTAGATTAGATTAGATTAGATTAGATTAGATTAGATTAGATTAGATTAGATTAGATTAGATTAGATTAGATTAGATTAGATTAGATTAGATTAGATTAGATAAGATTAGATTAGATTAGATTAGATTAGATTAGATTAGATTAGATTAGATTAGATTAGATTAGATTAGATTAGATTAGATTAGATTAGATTAGATTAGATTAGATTAGATTAGATTAGATTAGATTAGATTAGATTAGATTAGATTAGATTAGATTAGATTAGATTAGATTAGATTAGATTAGATTAGATTAGATTAGATTAGATTAGATTAGATTAGATTAGATTAGATTAGATTAGATTAAATTAGATTAGATTAGATTAGATTAGATTAGATTAGATTAGATTAGATTAGATTAGATTAGATTAGATTAGATTAGATTAGATTAGATTAGATTAGATTAGATTAGATTAGATTAGATTAGATTAGATTAGATTAGATTAGATTAGATTAGATTAGATTAGATTAGATTAGATTAGATTAGATTAGATTAGATTAGATTAGATTAGATTAGATTAGATTAGATTAGATTAGATTAGATTAGATTAGATTAGATTAGATTAGATTAGATTAGATTAGATTAGATTAGATTAGATTAGATTAGATTAGATTAGATTAGATTAGATTAGATTAGATTAGATTAGATTAGATTAGATTAGATTAGATTAGATTAGATTAGATTAGATTAGATTAGATTAGATTAGATTAGATTAGATTAGATTAGATTAGATTAGATTAAATTAGATTAGATTAGATTAGATTAGATTAGATTAGATTAGATTAGATTAGATTAGATTAGATTAGATTAGATTAGATTAGATTAGATTAGATTAGATTAGATTAGATAAGATTAGATTAGATTAGATTAGATTAGATTAGAATTATGGGCTTGAAAGCCTTTCAATGTTTCACATTGAAGAATTGATTTTAAGGCGGGTCTCATGCAGGGCGTCAGTGCGGTGGAATCAAAGACCACTGGGCCGTTGAAGCAACTGGAATGTTCCTTGGAAGCCAAGCATAACTCATTACCCTCTTTATGTTTCTTTTGACATGCGAATGACTTCATTCATCCTCTCATTCACTCCCATCTGTCCATCAATTTATTGATTTATTCAATTCTGTTTTTTCATCTACCAGCTTCCTTTTTTTATTCTCTCACTCACCTTCATATTCTCATTCATTCTTCATTCCTTTCTACCTTTCTTCTATCCACCTTAAAAAATTCCATTCATTCAATTGAATTCATTCATATCCCTTCATCGATATCCATCCTTTTATATTCACTTCCATCCATCCATCCTTCCATCCATCCATCCATCCCTCCATTCATCCATCCCTCCATCCATCCATCCTTCCATCCATCCATCCATCCCTCCATTCATCCATCTTTCCATCCATCCTTTTATCCATCCACCTCCATCCATTCATCCACCTTCACCATCCATCCACTGCTCCATTTCCCCTAGAGGTGTCCCTGGCCTCCAAGGGGCGTGCTTGAGGCCATGTTTTGCCCACACCCTGTGTTTACTCCATCAATCGTGCTCGTATTCAGCTGCATTCATGTGTGTTTTTGTTTGTTTGTGTGTGTGTGTGTGTGTGTGTGTGTGTGTGTGTGTGTGTGTGTGTGTGTGTGTGTGTGTGTGTGTGTGTGTGTGTGTGTGTGTGTGTGTGTGTGTGTGTGTGTGTGTGTTTTTTTATGTTCATTTGTAAATAAGCATTGTTATATATGTGTTTATGATTGTGTTATTGCATTTGTCACAGCTGTGGAGTATGTACTGAGGTGGAGGTGTAACTTCAGAAATGCCTCCTTGAAGCGCCCATTCGAAGAAGAGCGTTCTTTCTTCTGGTGCATTATTGTGTGAATTTAGGTGTGGAAATTTGTGTCGATTTTTTTGTTAATTTTTGGGTGAATTTTTGTGTGAACCTATGTGTGAAGTGTCGTGGGCCCTGATTTGGTGTTCGTTGTGGTTGTTTTGACGCAGAGACAGCTCGAGGATTTAATAAGGCCAAAAGCTTTGAGACATATTTCAAAAATCTGTCCAGCTTTTCTGCCTTCTTTCAAAATCTTTAAAATTTCCGGCTTCAAGCATTTGAGACTTTGGTTCCTAATAAAAAAAATAAATTTGATCACGATCGCATATTGAAGGCTTATGAAGGCTTCATTTTTTGCAGCTCGAAGACAGTTGATTGTCGTTTCTGTTTCAATAGCTTTTTCACATCTTTTGTTTCCATTGAAACGACTCCAGACAAAGGCTGGAAATGTTAAAAGTGAATAATACTAGTTGAAAGGTCTTGAAATAAGGATTATTAACCCAAATTGACAGAAAGAGTCAGAAACTAAACATTGTCAAAATCACCAAAGAATGTAAGAATGGATTCCTATCGAAACAATGAAATGAAAGTCTGACTAACAAATCAAGGCAATTTAAATTGAAAACAAACTCATAGCTTATCAAGTATATTAAGATAAGTTATCAAGTAAAATTATTAAAGTGTGGTAGTACAATGACGTAATCATGTTTATGCTTGATTCTTCATTCTGATCATGTTTTATATTTACAAAAAAGTTCATTTGACAAAACCATTTCAAGTATATTTCTATGCATCTTATCCTTCATCTGCCTTTTATCTTTCTACTCTTTCTCGATTTTATTATTTTTGACCATGTTTTTATTTCTTTAATTATTTCTTTTTCTATGTTTTTCATATTATTACAGACATATTTCAAATCCCCTTTTCGATAAATGCCCATACCGCTTTCATCTTTTTCGGCACTACAAAAATATTTTGATTAGATTAGAGTTGAGAAGATTAAAAGGTGCTAACGGCTGAATGATGATTTTTCCCAAATTATGCATAATCTTATCCAATCTAGAAGTACATTTGCATAGCACCTTTTACGAAAGCCTTCAAATGCTCTCCAGGGGAACAATTTCCCCCGATGCCTGGCTACTAAGTGACTGAAAACGACGTTCGTTCTTTAATTTTTTTGCCTTTCTGAGATTCAAACGATCTTAGCCGGAAACCAAACCTCGAGCCTCACACTTTACAGCCCAACTCAATAGTCATAAGGCTACAGGCAACAGACGCATGCATATTTCAGGAAATAAAATGATGAAAACTCCGTTATTGTCTTGTAAAATTTTTGAAACAAGCGAAAAAATTACTTTTAGATTAGTTGAGTTTTAGCTTATAATATTTAGAACCTAAAATTTTGAATAATTAAAAAATGTTTTAAATCATGGAAGCAAAATCAACGGATAAAACAGTCATGGTCATTTTAACACAATCATCGTAACCATAAGTTATATTATTACTGTTGTTATTTTCATAGAAGATTATCTATGGTAGTCCAGTCAGTCACGGTGTTGTTCAACCTTTTTTAATGCCACCAGTTTTTGAGGTGTTTTTCCATAATTTTTATTTTTGAATTATTTTTTGAAATTTCAAAACGAATTCATAAAAACTTGCCTGATATATTTGCTCTGCAACGATTAGAAGTGGTGGAAAGAGGAAAGGTTTGTCTTGGACAACAAAACTAAACCTGCTGGAGTTCTTTGGAAGACGGTTTAAAGAAGTTTCTACAAAGAAGAGAAGTAGCGTGTGGTAATGAAATAAAGAAAAAAATTCAGTGCCGTCGTGTAGAAGAGACTGGGTGATAATCATTGCGAATATTTAAAAAAATTGTTATATTTTATGCAATCGGTTTCATCTATGCATGAAAAATGAAAATACAAATTGAAAAAATTACAGAAAAATTAAAGTAAATAATGTTGAAATAGTTTTAAAATTGAGGAAAGTTATAAAATGTTCTGAACGGGCAGCTTAAAGTGGCATTGGAATGTATGAGAAGGGATCAAAGAATTTTTTTTATTTGAAAAAATAAATATGAAATATAAAAGAGAGTAAAATCATCGAAAATGACTAGGTGTTGGCAAGGGTGGAAAGGGAACAGATAGGAAATGAAGGGAAGAGCTAAAAATGGTGTAAAGATCCCGTCAAACACTCGGCTGTGTGAACAAGAGACAAGTTTGACGGATTTTCTGTTCTCTACTTATGCGATTCATCGAATGGATCATTCAAAGTTTATTTTTCAAAAGCTTTCATGAAATTCAAAAATCTTGAGTGGCCTTCAGCTTTCCATGTTTCGACCCCTTGCGCCCTTCAGTTTTCCTTGACGAAGCCGGCCTGCTGACCAATTGGACTTGAAACTGATTCCTGCTTCATACACTGACGACACGACTGCGCTAGACTGACCCGTTTTTTAACAACCTTTTTGTAACTCACCTCTGTACTCCGTTCATGTTCATACAGACACTCGGCCAGACCACGAACAGGAGGGTTTATTCGACTTAACACGACAAACACTAAGACACAAAACATCAATATTTATTTTGTTGGTTTTTACTTTATGAAAGTTATAGGATTGACTTGAGAACTTGTGAGAAAGTACAAGAGCAGCTATGTCCTTCATAGGAGCTCAAAAGAAATCACCTGGTGGTGGAAAAGTCTGGTTGGATGGTTGGCTGGTTGGATAGTTGGCTGGTTGGAAGGTTGAATGGTTGGTTGTTTGGTTGTTTAGTTAGTGGTTTGGTTGAATGATTGGTTAGTTGGTTGGTTGATTGATTGGTTGGCTGGTTGGATGGCTGGCTCTTAAGTGGAAGTGAACATAAATTATAGTTGCCGCTAACACTTTTTGGTTTTTTTTTCGTGAAAATTTTTGAAAGACAAATATCCCCTTGTGTTTGATAAGGTTTTATTTTAATTCTGTAGCAAAAGCTGACGACTTTTTTGGAAGGTCATTTTATGACTTCCAAGTTTTTTCGTTTTCATTTTCAATTTCTGCTTTAATTGCCGTTGTTTTATTGTTCCTGGAAGTTTTCTTTTAAGCAATTGTGACGTCATTATGTGCATCGACTTGTGAGAGATTCCGCCATTTGTGGAATCGTACATCACCCTTTCACCACTCTTCCACTATTCCTCCACCATTCCTCCACCATTCCTCCACCATTCCTCCACCATTCCTCCACCATTCCTCCACCATTCCTCCACCATTCCTCCACCATTCCTCCACCATTCCTCCACCATTCCTCCACCATTCCTCCACCATTCCTTCCCCATTCCTCCACCATTCCTCCACCATTCCTCCACCATTCCTCCACCATTCCTCCACCATTCCTCCACCATTCCTCCACCACTTCTCCACCACTCCTCCACCATTCCTCCACCACTTCTCCACCACTCTTCCACTATTCCTCCAACATTCCTCCACCATTCCTCCACCATTCCTCCACCATTCCTCCACCATTCCTCCACCATTCCTCCACCATTCCTCCACCATTCCTCCACCATTCCTCCACCATTCCTCCACCATTCTTCCACCACTTCTCCACCACTCCTCCACCATTCCTCCACCACTCCTCCACCACTCCTCCACCATTCCTCCACCATTTCTCCACCATTCCTCCACCATTCCTCCACCATTCCTCCACCATTCCTCCACCATTCCTCCACCATTCCTCCACCATTCCTCCACCATTCCTCCACCATTCCTCTACCATTCCTCCACCATTCCTCCACCATTCCTCCACCATTCCTCCACCACTTCTCCACCACTCCTCCACCATTCCTCCACCACTCCTCCACCACTCCTCCACCATTCTTCCACCATTCCTCCACCATTCCTCCACCATTCCTCCACCATTCCTCCACCATTCCTCCACCATTCCTCTACCATTCCTCCACCATTCCTCCATCATTCCTCCACCATTCCTCCACCATTCCTCCACCATTCCTCCACCATTCCTCCACCATTCCTCCACCATTCCTCCACCATTCCTCCACCATTCCTCCACCATTCCTTCACCATTCTTCCACCATTCCTCCACCATTCCTCCACCATTCCTCCACCATTCCTCCACCATTCCTCCACCATTCCTTCACCATTCCTCCACCATTCCTCCACCATTCCTCCACCATTCCTCCTCTATTCCTCCACCATTCCTCCTCTATTTCTCCACCACTCTTCCACCTCTTCTCTTCCATTCCTCAGTCACTTTTTTATTGTTCTACTGTTTTTTCAATCTCTTTTCCACCATTCTTTCACTTCTTTTCTATAACTTTTCTACTATTCTGTCGTCACTCCTCCATCATTCTTCCGAAGTTTTCAACACTCTTCCGTAATCCTTCATCACTCCTTCATCACTCCTTCATCACTCCTTCATCACTTCTTCATCACTCCTTCATCACTCCTTCATCACTCCTTCATCACTCCTCCATCACTCCTTCATCACTCCTCCATCACTCCTTCATCACTTCTCCATCACTCCTTCATCACTCCTCCATCACTCTTCCATCACTCCTTCATCACTCCTCCATCACTCCTTCATCACTCCTTCATCACTCCTTCATCACTCCTTCATCACTCCTCCATCACTCCTTCATCACTCCTTCATCACTCTTCCATCACTCCTTCATCACTCCTCCATCACTCCTTCATCACTTCTCCATCACTCCTTCATCACTCCTTCATCACTCCTCCATCACTCCTTCATCACTTCTCCATCACTCCTTCATCACTTCTCCATCACTCCTCCATCACTCCTTCATCACTCCTTAATCACTCCTTCATCACTCTTTAATCACTCCTTCATCACTCTTCCATCACTCTTCCATCCTTCCACCATTACTCATCCACACCCACCACTCCTTCGTCACTCCCCACCATTTCTCTATCGCTTCTCTCTCACCAGGCATGTATAATTCAAGGAAATGAAGGTATTTCCGTGCATAAGTGGTTACGTAATGGCTGCTGAAACAACGAATTATAAATGAATTTGTCATATCCTGTCAGCCCTTTTCTACGGAGTCTCCACGCATATTGATTTTCAATATACTTTTGCAGCCACAGATTCCCAATGACGCTTGTGCTTCTTGTTTTTATTTATTTTATTTTTTATCGATAGTTTTTCTTGATATTGTTTGTTTTTTTGTTTTTTGTTGTTTCAAAGCTTTGTCGCTAAAGATGACAACTTGGGTGTAATACACAGATGCGTGATTGAATGTCTTTTTATAGTCTTTAGTCGTTGAATAGTCTTTGAATGTTGAATGAAACTTCAGAATTTCACAAATATACTTTCAATGCTGCCAATTGCTGTCGCTAATTTCAAAATAATTTTAACAGGTTGAATTATGTCAGTCACACATCTGACAACGGTGCTTTTAAGAGTTCACTATCGAACAGTGTCGAATCAGCGCTATACAAATGAGTTGATTAGATTGGATTAGATAAGGTTGTGAGAGGCATTATTTGTAACTGTTTGAGTCTACACAGAGTTGCTTCAGTAGTGAATCTATCTTCAATACACGGCATGCAAGGAAGGTGAGACTTACATTTATTGAGTGAAGGTTCCGAAGACAACAACAACGTTTCTGTGTCCATTAAGTTTTATTTAAAAAAGGTAACGATTCGGAAGAAAGGAAACGAGTCAGGAAAATTGATTTCCGTTATTGGTCTTATAATTATGATGACTTAATGGTGTTGTGGACGTTTTTAATACATTACATATGGTCAATATACAATACATTAAGTTAAGTTAAAATGAAATTATAAAGCTTCAATACGAATTCCGATGACCTGTTGTCCTTAGTTGAGTTTGTGTCTTTAGGTTGGAAATTGCTGACGGAGTTATACTAGGTTTTCAATGGCAAATAAGAATTGTTTGTAATTAATAGGATTGCTGCACTCAAAACTACCAAGTTTGCGGAATAAAATGATCATTTTTATGCTTCCAGTGGCGCCTGATGTAACAACGTTAAGGTTGTTGTTCTGGTTGTTGATGTAGTTTTTATGTGATGGTTTATATGGTAGTTTTGGCAGAATTTTTTATGTGTTCCTTTTTGATGTGGTTGTTAGTGTTTGTGCCTATTACTTTTTATTGTTGTTGGTGGTGGTGGCGGTTGTTGTGGTTGTGTTGTTGTTTGCGCTTGTTCAGTGTTATAATTCGTTTGTGCTTTTTGAAAATGCCTTCCTTCTCCTTCCAGCCATTTTAATACACTTTTATAGAACACTTGAACTTTAAAGCCTGAACGGAACATAAAGGAACTCTTGTAAGTTGAACAAAAAAAAATTTCAGACTGTTGTTTTCTGGAAAGCAACAATAATGGACACACGTTTCTATCGCCTTATTCAGTTGCTATTTATGAAATTGTTGTATATATCATTACTATAATTTTTTCTGTTAAATGCTTCAAATTTTTAGATTTTCAGTTACTTCATGCGTTTCATAGTTAGAAAAGCTGAATCATTTTTCAACAAAATTGTTATCAAAGCAAAAAATTTTTTGATGATTTACTGGAAACCTTGATTTTAACATTTGATGATTCACTCTGCCTACAGCACTTTGGGGATTTATTTCAAACCTTAAGCCCTTCTTCTTTCTCTCTGGAAATTCAAAATACATTTGTTTTTTTTTATTTTTCAATTTTTTTTTGGATATTTATATTCATTATGTTTATTTATTCAAAAAAATGTTTACTTTAAACTATTTTCAAAACATGAAATTTATGAGTATTTAAATTTTATATTATAGCTATTATACTTAGATGAATTTAAAAAACCATTATATGAACAATAAAATTGGTTTTGGTCAACTATATTGGTATTTATCAACACAATTTGTATTTTTATTTGCTATCCTTTCAGTGTTCACTCTTTTTTCTTCAATAAAGACTGTCAAAAAATGATTTAAAAATTCACGTGTCTGGTCTTGATTCACGTAGTATTAAAATTTACTTCAAAATTGAATCAAGCGCTCAAGTATTCTTCAACAACATTTGACTTTTAAATAAATCAATTAAATTTTTAATTTTTAAATTGATTTTAAACACGACAATTAGTTGAACACAGGTATTTAAAGTTGACAGTATGTTTAAAAATGGCTTGCTCTTGTTGTCGACTTCTGCTTTTAGAGTTGAGACAGTGTTGAAAAAGTGCAATGAGATTGTACAAAATTGTTTGTATGTGCAACTGATCAACGTCAATAACCTCAGCACCACTCATCCCAACTTCATTCCACTGCCTCGAACAAAGTCCGCTCTCAACTTCATCAGCCACTGTTACAGTCACACAGCCACTGAATTCAAAAATTTGAATGTTGTTTTCATTATTTCAAATTTTTCAAAAACTCATACGCAACATAAGTTGAGTAAAGATTACGAGGTTATTTTAACTGACTTGGATGAAAATTATGACAAACAGTTGCAAACCTACGTTTTCAATAATTTTCCAAAAAAAAATTCAAATACCCTAGAAGTCAAAAGACTTGTCAACCTTGAGAAGCAGCCGCTTGATTCTGAAGAAAACACACTGCCAGTGCACCAGCACACGTGTGTTGGAGGAACTTTTGATCGACTCCATGCTGGCCACAAAATCCTTCTCAATCACACCCTATTCTCAACTAGTTCAAAGCTCACGGTTGGAGTCACAGATGGAGACATCAACAAAAGTAAGCATTCTCTAATAATCAAAACCCTGAAAGCAATTTCATAAAACCTACAAACACTTGAAAGTTCATTTATTGATTTATATAGTTACTATTTAATTCTCTATTTCAGAGAAGGTGCTGTATGACCTGATGGAGCCGATTGGAGTGAGGATGAATGCCTTGAAGGAGTTTTTGGCAGACTGTGACCCTTCAAAGGAGGCCTTCATTGTTCCCATTGTGGATATGTTTGGTCCCACCATCACTGGTCAGTCATTGAGCCATGAAATATTCCGTCTTACATTCACCATGCATTTTTGTTATGTATGCTAACTTGAAATTTAATTGCTTTTTCAAATTATTCTATTTATTTTTTCAATAAAAGTATCATTTTCTAATAACATGCATCATGCAGACGATTCTATTGACTGCTTGGTGGTGAGTGAAGAAACAAGAAAAGGAGGTGCCATTGTAAACCAGGAAAGAGTCAAAAAGGTACTAATGGGGAAGATAAATGTGATAAAGATGATGATGGTGATGAGGATGATGATAACAATAAAGAAAATCACTATACAGGGAATGAGTGAGTTGGAAGTGGACGTGTTGGAATTAGTGAATGATAGGGTTGAGGATCAGGGTGATGAACTGAAAGTCAGCTCTTCCAAGGCTCGCAAGAGACTTCTTGGCACCCTTCTCAAGCCACCACAAGTACTCCATGCATCCATGCATCCACTCTTCCATGTATCCAATGCTTCATTCATCCACCTGATTACTCTTTCATCAGCAGAAAGACGGCCTGGCAGCAACTCCCTACTTGATCGGCCTTACAGGCAGCATAGCAAGTGGCAAGTCTTCAGTATGCAAAAGACTTGAGGCGCTGGGTGCAGGAACCATCAACTGCGACGCCCTAGGTGCTTGGAGGGCTGTGGTATTGCAAGATTGAGCAGATTCAATTTAAATTCTTTTTGAGTTTTTTCAATTGGATCATTCCATCCATTTTTCTATCTATTTATCCATTTAAAAATTCTTTCATCACCCATCTATTCATCCACTTTTTACGCATCCATCCTTTCAGGCCATGAGTCATACCTACCAGGCACTCAGGCATACGATCAGATCATCAGCCATTTCGGAGCTCACCTGGTCGACAAGGAGTCCAAGCTGATTGACAGAACCCAACTGGCAAGCATTGTCTTCAAGGACAAGGTGGTACATCACTGCAGTATGTTGTCGGTGCAGTCGGCGTTTTGAAAATTACATTTTTTAAAAATTATTATTATTAAAATTTATTATTATTATTTTTATTCATATTTTTATTTATTTGTTTGTTATTCTCATTATTGGTATGCTATTTTTTCATTCGTTTATTTTTGTCACAACCTTGTGAAAAGTGCGTTGAAGGAATTTTGCATTAAAAGTGTTTGACATAGCAAGCCACGCAACCGATATATTCACACAGACCACACAACCCACACACCTCCACACAAGCCACACACATCCACACAAGCCACACACATCCACACAAGCCACACACGTCCACAGGATCAGTTGGCGGTTTTGAACTCCATAGTGTGGCCTGCCATCAGAAGCTTGGTGGGCAAGTACGTGCAGGAGCTGGTAGAGCAGGGTGGGTCACGTGGTAGCTCATATTCCTCCACCATTAGTGTTTTTGACAATGATAGAACAGTAGAGTGAAGATGGTGGTTCAGGGCAAATGGAAAAAATATTTTTGAGACAAAAAATTAATTTCGTTCAAAACGGTTCTTCTTGTTCAGTTTTCAGCAACCACACCCTCAGGCAAAGAGGTGATAGTGCTGGATGCAGCGGTGCTGTTGGAGGCGGGATGGGACAAAGGAGTACATGAGGTGTGGCTCAGCATCATTGATCCCTTGGAGGTTCTAATGACCGCATGGGTTGATGACCGCATGGGTTGATGGCTGCATGGGTTGATGACCGCATGGGTTGATGGCCGCATGGGTTGATGGCTGCATGGGTTGATGGCTGGATAAATTATTGAGTGGATGCTTAGATAGATGAGTGGCTGGTATGCTGTAGGCGATGAAAAGGGTGAAAGTATTAACTCAGTCTACAGGCCCATTTCACCACAGCAACACTTCCACCACGATCCACAGGCAGAACATAGGATAATGGAAAGAAATAAGATATCGGCAGAGCAGGCCAGGGAGCGCATCTCTTCTCAGATGAGCAACCAGCAGAGACTGCAGTCGTGAGTGCTTTGTTGCCTTTTAAAGTCTGTCAGTTGTAACGCATCGCCACCATTGCAGGGCCAACGTGGTATTGTGCACACAGTGGCAGTACGAGTACACGCAGAAGCAGGTTTGAGCTTTACAGGTGTTTCTAGCAGTCACCATGTGTCAATGTTTTAGTCCTTGTTTCAATGCTTGAGGCACTGTCCACAGGTGGAGAAGGCGTGGAGTCTGCTGCAGGGAAGAATGCCGTAAGCACTCCAATGGCCATCACGTATCACGCACTCCTCAATAGTCATTGTGTTCAAGAGGAAAAAACCATCTTCATTGTCGGTTTATTACGTCACTAACATTGTATTCACAATTCAGTTGTTAATATCATTAGCATTGGAAACCTCAATAGCACCCTTATAAGCTATTAGTTTCAAGAATTATTGATTACAAATACCTTTGATTGAAATTATGTTCGTATGTAAATTTTATAAGTTAACGATGACTGAGTGATGGAAGACGAAAGCATGAAGGAGGCGAATACACCTCCTGCACACTCAGATCTATAACTACGACCGCTTACCTAATCTATCCGCTTGACAACGCTGACGGTGGTAGGTAGCACGCTCAAGGGCTATGAACGCTAAGAACTAGGAAGAAATCACGAGTGGAAGACAATTACGACGGGCCGTGCCACTGAAGATCACACGTTGTGGAAAGGTTATGAGAATGCGTTGGTGATTCAGATTCAAGTAGACAGGTTGGTGAAATTAGCGAATAAATAAATGTACAGAAGATTTGCAACAACAACAACAACAATAGAGGGCCTCTATCGACAATTGAAAATATATGCGAAAGTGACGAGACATGGATGCTACATTGTCAGCACTAGGATGCGACTTAAATGCTATGTACAACTTCAAGAACACATAAAACAACTAGGAGTTACAACGAGCAAACGCCTTGGAGATCACACGAAGGTGACCTTGTTGGCGCTGCTCGCTTGACTGATGCTCATGGCTGGGTTCTTCCTCACGTCGATGGAGCCCTGAGACTCACTGAGCACCTTGGCGTGTTGCGCCGCTTCGTCGTTCTTGCTGAGTGCCTTTTTCTTGGAGCCCATCCTTGGCAGAGTGTGGTGTGATACGGTGCTTCGGTCACCCCCTTCGTTGCTCTTGACGTTGCTCGTGTCACCTCCCTGGTGAAGACTGATGCACGAGGACGCCATGAAAGCCTGGTCGGGGTCGTCTGTGAAGCCCAAATTGGCGAACTCGGACGATGGGTAGTCTCCCTTGCTCTTGCTTTTGAGCAAGTTGCCCTGATGCACACGAGCACTGGAATGTAGGGGATTATGTTCCTCTTCGGGGGAACTGACAGCGGAGTTGAACTTGTTGTCGGCCACCTTGGCCACGTGCGACTGCTCGAAGAGCGACTTAGAGCGTGGCTTGGCTTCGTTTTTGCTGAACTTTTTCTTCCACAAGATGCCTGCATCATCATCGCCTTCCTCCTCCTCCTCTTCGTGTGGGAAGGTGCTGTCAAAGCCAATGGAAGTCGTTTCGCTTGTCCTTTCGTCGTTCTTGCAAATGTACTGCTGCTGCTGTTGTTGTTGTTGTTGTTGTTGTTGTTGTAGTTTATGTTGTTGCAGCTGTTTCTGTTGTTGTTGTTTTTGTAGTTGCTGCTGTTGTAATTGTTGTAGTTGTTGCTGTTGTAATTGCTGTTGTTGTTGCTTTTGTATGATTTGTTGCTGTTGTAGTAATTGCTGCTGTTGCAAAAGTAGCAGCTGTTGTGCCCTCGCGTCCAGCTGCGTGTGTGGAGTTGCCTGGTTGAGCCCTGTGTCACCCGACTTACCTGCCACGTCTTGACCCAAGTTCAGTTGAGAGTTAAAAGAGTTGAAGTCAGCAAAGTCCTCTTGGTGCTGGTACTTGGAGGCCTGAGGAGCTCCTGAAGGAGCTATCTTGGCAGAGGAAGGAGGGGAAGCTATTGGCACAACGTCGATGGACTTTTCGTTTCTGAGGACATTGAAATTGCCCTTGGAACTCTTGAACTTGAAGTTCTCCATGGAAAACTTATAAGAGACCAGAGGCGAAGAGGGCTTCTGCCTTGCCTGGGTCTGCTCCAACTGCTGCAGAGGCTCACGTGGCACAGACTCCACTGGGTCGTGAGGTGGTTGTATGGAGTGAGGAGTCACAGAGGAGGGTGGTGTGGGCTTTTTGGTGTCCTTCTTTCTCCTGAATGGGGCTGCGTTGAAAACATCGAAGCCTGCCTTGAGGGGATTTTTGAAGGAAGGAGTCGGAGTACCTGCCTGTGCTTGCTTCTGCTCGACCGATGAATCACCCTCTGAGGCTTGGGCCTTGATGGGAAGAGGTTGTTTGGAGGAGTCTTCTTTTTCTGACTTGGATGAACTGAAAGGGTACTTGATGATGGAAGTGACCAGACTTTTGGAACTCGACTTTCTGCTTATAGGAGCTGCTTCGAGATTGGCTGGAGGCCTGGTGCAAAGAGGCTGGTCCACTGAGTCAAGACTAGAAGAGCCTTCGGAATACTTGAGTCTTTGGAAGTTGGCTGGCTTAGAGCTGTTAACTGCAGCATTGCCTGAGAACTGGTTGAAAAAGCTGCCAATAAAAGTTGCTTTGGCAGCCTCTGAGGTCACAGAAGCAGTCTCACTTGCTTGAGTGTTTGCAGCAGCTGTCGAAATCTCAGTGCTGACAATAGCAGCCATAGAAACTGCAGTAGTGGCAGAAATAGCAGCAGTGGTGGTGATGCTAGTAGCAGTAGTGGTGGTAGCTTCAGCGATGCCTGCTTCATCGATGGAGGCTGAGCCCATGCGAAGCATGTCTCGCACCTCGCTGAGTAGCTGGAAGCGCTTGCCTCCCTCGGCGTCGTTATCTTCGAGACTGCCCACAATGACGTCTTGCATGCTGTCCTCCGTGCCTCCCTCCACGAACTGCTTGTACATGTCACTCGCTCCTCCCACCGCCTTCTTCACCAGCCTCGCCGTGCCAGCCAGCAAGTCATGCGACATGTTGGCCGCCTTTGACACGGTGTTGGTAACGGCCGATGCGTCAGAGGGTGCGCTAGAGGAGGTAGTGACGAGAAGGTGCTTGTTATCGGGTTGGAGCACGAAGGTGGATGGGTTGGTAGCCAGTTGCACTGGCCTCTCGTCCTCCTGGCAACTGGGAAGTTTGGAGTAGCCTTCTGTGGCTGCAAGGAAAAATTTGAAAAAGATAATTCAAAAAATGAAAAGTTGAAGTTGCTAAGAGACTCGTTAATAATTTCGTTAACATTCCGAAGCAGCATGAGTCACCATCGGTGGATGCGTCGTCCTCCAGAGTGGTCTTGTTCTTCTTGGACGCCAGCTTCTTCATGCGGCCTTGGAAGGGGAGGTGGCGTGGTGCTTGAAACAGGGGAACCAAGAAGGGGTAGGTTAATAGAAAGAAGTCAATAGAAAGCACTCACTAAGGGGGCCGAGAGGAGCAGCGCTGAAGGGATCAGTGGTGGTGGTGGTGGAACTTGCATTGGTAATGTCTTTGTACGACATCACCAAGTCTTCTCTGCTCTTGACGCCGGAGATACCTGAGTGCAGATGGCAGTGGCTTTCATAGTGGTGACGATAACGTGATCATAATGGTGATGAAGCTGGGTATGCCGAAAGTATGAATGATGTTGGCAATGAGATACAAACACTCTTACTGCTATCGGAGCCCCGCTTGGCCTTCTCGTTCTGGATGGAGAAGAGGGAGTCGTCTGAGAAGGGGTTCCAGTCCTGGGAGCTTGTCGGGTCTGCTGAGAGAGGTCTTTTCTGATCGCTGTGTCGAGTGGCGTTTATATGTAAAATGCTGCAGAAATTGGTATCCTGATCATTTTCATGGTTGTATAATTTTCATTCGTGCTGGAAGTACACACTATTTTTATATAAAAGAAAGATAAGACTCCTACTCTTCATCTTCGTCGTCTTCCTCCTCCTCTCCATCAGCTCCGGCTTCTTCAATGCACGGACTCACCTCACCTGCCTCCTTCTTAGCTCCTATCTCCACCGATCCATCCTCCAACCCACTCCCCGCTACCTTCTCCTTGTTTTTATAGGCCCTGGTTCGAAGGTCGGAGATAGGTTGAAGGAAACGATGAATTTTAAAAAAGGCTTGAAAAAAGATTAACATTTTGGCATGTACTAAGAGTGGATAGAAAGTGTGGATAGAAATTGGGATTATTTATCAAAAATTCAAGTTGAATTTTCAATTTATTTAATTTCGATTTATTTTTTATTAAATCATATTTCAGTGACAGACCTGAAAGCGCTGACTCGCTTTTTATCGGCAGCCGATGATACAGAAGTGTCACTCACGTTCCTGCGGTGTTGTTTCTGATGTTGCTGTGCCTGCAACAACTTCTTTTGTGGTTGTTCCTGCTGCAGTTGTTGTGGTGGTGATTGTGGCTGTTGTTGTGGTTGTGGCGGCGTTCGAACTGGTTGTTGAGGTTTTGGTAGTTGTGGTGGTGGTTGTTCTGGTGGTTGAGATGATGGTTGAGGTGATTGTTGTAATGGTTGTTGCAATTGTTGAGGTAATTGTTGCTGTTGAGATGGTGGTTGTTGAGATGGTGATTGTTGAGATGGTGGTTGTTGAAGCGGTGGTTGTTGCGGTGGTGGTTGTTTTGTTGCTTGAGGAGGCTCGGAGACGTCTTCGTTGGAAACAAAGTCGGCGAAGATGTTGTTGACAGGGCTCTGTTGCGGCAGCAGTTCACTGGAGGCACACAGAAAAGGGTTGGTGCACTTGAGGACCTCCTGTTTAGGCGTCTTCCTGCTTAGCGAGGAACTTTGGAATGCGTTGTCTGTGTCGTCCGGAGTGGTGGAAGGAAACCAGGATGGCTGAGTGAATTCCTTCGGAAGGTCGGTGGTACCACTGTGCTTCTTCTCCTTCGAAGTTGGCCTCACCAGTCGCTTGTGGGGCTCTGCAAAAGGTGATTGTGGTTTTGAATGCAGTTAAGGCACTTACCTCCACGCAAGCAGTCTTGAAGCTAACACTGACGCAATAACAAAAACAATAACCCGCCAATAACAAATATCAATCCACCAACAAAAAACAACACTTTGCTACAAACAACAAGTATATTCTACAAACAACAACAATAATCCCCAAAAAATGACAACAACAGGGCACCAACCAGCAGAAGGGTTGTTTTCCATTGTGCTGAGTGACTGTTTCTTGCGCCTGGGGGTGGACGCAGGGTGCAGGAGGGAGAGGGGGGTGGTACTCACCCCAGAGGCCTTGGGTCTCTCCCTCGGAATCACCGAGGTGGTGTTCGTGTCGGCCTGTGTCTGCTGACTAAGCTGAGTGCGACTGTGTATCGGAGAATACGAAGCTGTGAAACTTCCAGTGTTGTTAAATGGTGACACAACGACGACTAGTGTTATCAAATGGTTATATAACAACCAGTGCTTTCAATAGTGACTTTTGAGTATTCTTATGGATTGAAATTGTTGAACGTTTGAAATTGTGTAATTAAAAGTGAATTTTTGAAACTTTTTGATGGCATCATTATCCTGCTTGGAAACACTCTTCTCTGGAGAAGGTAGGTTGTTCAAGTCGGGTGCTGGAACGTTCTGTGAGGTGGGGGTGAGATCGTTGTGAGGATAATTGTAGGAATGATTTTGAGGTGAGTGTGAAGTGGTTTCAAGATGGGTGTTTAGTGGGTGTGAAGTGGTTGTGAGGTAGTTGTGATCACACCACTAAGCCCCCTTAACAACCAATCATCGCCACTCACATGCAGGTTAGCTACGGGACAAGTTTTTTTGGCAAGTTTGAAAACCAGGTGGGAAACTTGAAAGATGTCTGGCCTGGTGTCTGGATCCACCGTCAACATGTACCCTGAGTAGGTTGGATGAGAATATTAATTGGTGGAAAATGAATAGATAAATTGATGAATGGATGGATTGATGAATGGATGAATTGATGAATGGATGGACTGATGAATAGATAAATTGATGAATGGATGGATTGATGAATGGATGGATTGATGAATGGATGGATTGATGAATTGATGGATTGGGGAATGGATGAACGATTAACTGGATAAATAGGAATAAAAGTGATGAATGTGTAGTTCAATTGTCAAGTATATAGACAACTCCATAGATGAAGTGAAATCAGTTTCTACCATGAGTGAAGCCTGACGGATGTCCGTTGAAGTGAAATAATTTGAAAGTGTTTAAAAGAAACGTTTAAAGACGAATGCTTCGAAGCAAATGAGTGGATGATAGTTCAACAGTGTCACTTCACTAACGTATGAGTTTGACGAGTGAGGGGGAGTAGTTGTGGTTGGTGGGTTGTTGATAGTTGCCACTCTGGATTGCCAGACTGCTCTCTGTGAAGGCAGGCGTCAAATAGGCCAGTCGGTAGAAAAGACATCCCAGTGACTGTGGTGGTATTATCATCATCACCATCATCATCATCATCATCATCATCATCATCATCATCATCATCATCATCATCATCATCATCATCATCATCTTCCTCCTCCTCATCATCATCATCACCATCATCCTCCACCTCACCACCACTTACCCAGATGTCAGCCTTGGTGGAGATGAGTTTTCCACTGTAAAGGTTCACCATTTCAGGAGCTCTGTACGACAGGGTGGTGTACCTGTGGGTGGTGCAAACACCCTCAATGAGTGAAACTTTTACTGAGGGAGATCAAATGACTCACTTTGCCAAGTCCTCCTCCACCAGTTGAACTCCATGCTCGAGTGGCTTGTAGCACTTGGAGGTGGCACTGCCAAAATCACACAACAAGTAACCCCCATCTGAGCCTATCAACACGTTTTCTACCTGCCCAGCAGGGTGGTGTGAAATGGTGGTGGGTGAGACATGGTTGGTTTGAAAAGGTGGGTTCGGATCGGTTGGTTTGAAGAAGTGGGTGTGGAGGGGTTGGTTTGGAGTGAAATAGTTTTTTTTTTTTTTTTGATGAGTGACTCTTCCTGATATGATAGTGAGTAGTTTTGGAAAGGTTGATTAAACAGAATGGCACCTTGAGATCTCGGTGAATGATAGGGGTCTGGCAGTGGTGAAGCCTGGAGACTGCCTCACACAGGTCACAGAAAATCATCAGCAACTCTTGCTCTGTGTATCCACCCGTGGAGGTTTTGTCAATCAGCTGGTTGATGAGGGACTCTGTGGAGTGGTGGGAGGGTGTTTATGTGCATTCAGTGGTAGATGTGGTGTGATGCTGGGTGTGATGGTGAGTATAATTGTGGTTTAGTAGTGTTTGGTTCAAGTTTAGTGGTGTTTTTTCTAGGTTTAGTGGTGTCTGATTGTGATAGACTTTTTTAACCTTTGTAATAAAGCATGAGAATGAGGACTTCTTGAATGTTATTAGGCAGTCTATTTATGCACGAATCAACATATGAAATTATGTTTTTGTGATTTCCCAGACTGCTCTGTGTGTGTGGTTTGAGTTATTTATTGTTTATCTGTATAGTTATTTTGTTAATATGAAATTTTGTGGTTATGTAAAATTGCTAGCTTTCAGCATTATTTTTTGCATAAAATTTATTGATGTACTTTTTCAATGTAGATTAATTTATGGACTAACGCAAATTTGAATTTCTCTCTTGCACACAGTCAGATCATGTTCATTGTTCACATATAACCTTTTGAGAGCAAACTTTTTACCAGATTTCACTGCCTTTACCAAAAATACAATAGCAAATCCTCCTGAATAGATAATGAAAACGCATAGCTAATTTATAAATATAAATTTTATTTTTAATATCCATAAAAGCGTTTTAAAAAAGTTAATTTTTTTAAATTCTTATACTATAAACTTGGAAAGAAAAAAATTATTGGTGAAAATGAGGTAATTTGGGTGTGGTTAAAAAGGTACCTTCGGCAATTACTTCTTCCACTACATATTGCACTCTGTTGATCAGGTACACTTTACCCATGAAACTCTGTTGACTGTCACTGGTTACATCTTTGGTCGCTTTTGAAAACAATTTCTTCATCTTTATTACAACCTTGCTAAAATTGAAAAAACTGTGCGTATGGGGTTCGAGCCTCTGATATTTTTTTTTGAATTTTGTTTCACTTCTTGAACACCACGGTGTATTTTGACTGTTTGAACTTGGGTTTTGTGATTAGCATATGACCAACGATTCCTTTTTAAAATCCTTCAATTCCAGTGAAGTCATGTTTTCTTTTTTTTGTACGACAGTGAAATTACTTATATTTGCATAATGAAGTAGATACTAAAAATACCTTTTTGTGAATATATATTAAAAACATTTTTTTAATATATAATATTTTATTTAAACAATTTTTTTTAAAATAATATTTAATTTTTTTATTCACAAAAAGTTTATAATAAAACTTGATGTAATAGTAATAGTAATTTTTCATTTGATTACATTTTTAACTTGAACATAAAAAAAGTGTTAAACATTGATTTTAATTGTTTAAAAAAATTTTTAATGGTTCCAAACTTGAAAATTCGCATTAAAAAATGACAATGGGAAAAGTATGAGATAGAAGTTGAAGTGTAAAAAAAATTATAATCTAAGGTGAAAACCATCAAAGTTTAATTTTTTCAT
>OX387247.1:3353106-3360606 GCA_947562095.1 Branchellion lobata | reverse complement strand
CACCAGAGCTACAACTTACTGTGGCGGCAGCTACAGCTACTGTGGCAGATGTGGCGGTGATTTGGAAGGTGGATCAAAAAAATGTAGGGGCTGCAACGTCAGTTGTGGTGGTAGTGATGATGATGATGGTGATAAGGGTGATGATGGTGATAATGGTGATGATGGTGATGATGGGGATGATGGGGATGATGGTGATGATGATAATGATTGTGGCGATGGTGGTGACGAGGGTGGTAGCTGTTGCAGCAACAGCAGCATGAGCCTCAACATGAGTAGTGGCAGCAGTCCTCTGGGCAAGAGGCCCTCTGGTGTCGACCTGCATACCAACCTTGTCAGTGTCAGTCTGGTCAACAAGTATGGTGGTGATGGTGGTGTTGGAAGTGATGGTGGAGGTGGTAAGAGTGGTTATGGTGGTTTTGGTAGTGGGGTTTGTGGTGGTGGCGGATATGTTAGTGGTGTAGTTAGTGGTGCCTCTCACGTTCAGTCTATCAAGGCCAAAAACCACTTGGATAAATTGAGCTTTTTTGGAATTAACTTGGATGGGAGTCCAAAGAAGGTTGGTGACCATTACAGCAACCGCAGCAGCAGCAACAACAACAACAGCAACAACAAAAGCAGTGGTAACAACAACAACAACAACAACAACAAAAGCAGTGGTAACAACAATAACAACAACAACAACAAAGAGGCCACCAGTGAGCACTCTCCCACGCTGGGACACATCGTGTTTCAAGGCTTCAAGCACTACGAGGATGAAGCTTTCAAAAAACTCGTTTGTGAAAATGTGCTTCTCGATGATGAGGAAGAAGAGGAAGATGAGGATGGTGGTGATAGTGATGGCGAAGATGGTGGTGATAGTGATGACGAAGATGGTGCTGATAGTGATGATGGGAGTGCTAGTGATGGGGGTAGGAGGGTTGTAAAGGAAGAAACGAAAAAAGCTGCGAGGTACAAAGGAACCCTGGAAGAAGTCAGGTGCATCAGCAGTGAAGTATTCTGCAACATTGATGATGTTGAGAATGGAGGAGAAGATGAGGAAGAAAGTGTGGAAGAGGGTGAAGGAGAGGACAATAAAGAAAATGAGTATATAGATTATGTTAATAATTATAATGAGGAGGAGGAGGAAGAAGATGTTGAAGCTGACGATGTATTTGATGTTGAATGTATTGATGAAGAGGAAGAAGACGAAGATGATGGTGAAAGTAGTTTTTATAATGATTGTACATATGATAAATCAACTTCGAGTGATGAAAATAGCGAAGAAGAAGAAGCTGATGGTGACGGTGAAGATGGAGTTTACGATAGAAGCATTGAAAACGAAGACGAATTTACGTGTCACAAAGAGGTTGTAAAAGTCATTGATGCTTTCAAAAGACCTTGCCAAAACCATCACATTGAGTTTGCTGGAGACAAAGAAAAAAACTTAAACAAAAATATAATTAGTAACAACAGCAACGTCAACGACAACAAAAGTGACAACAACATCAACAATAACAAGTCAAAGGTTCCAAGCAGGAAACCACCGCTTCCTCCTCAAAGCAAGTTGAGGACCCCTTCCCTCGACTGGCTCTATGAATTCAACAACAAACACAACACCAAAAACATCAAATACAACTACAACATCAACAATTACAACAACATAAACAGAAACAACGTCAACATGGACAACAAGCCAAACAACAACATTAACAGCAATTATAAGCCTCTTACCACAACCCCTACCCCTCCGGGCCACGTGCACGAGAGAAGCAACAGCATGGAAACTCGAGTCAGCTCCTACCTCAACCCTACTTACCAAACTGAACTTAAGACGAACTATGGTAAAGATGATAATAATAATAACGACTGCAACAACGAAACCAACTACAACGACATTAACAACAACGACCACAAAAACAACGACCACAACAACAACGACACCAACAACAACGACACCAACAACAACGACACCAGCAACAACGACAGAAATAACAACGGCGACGCACATACCATCACACACAAAAAAATCACCCCTAACAACATCAATGTCAACAACAACGCTCCCAACAACATTAGCCACAACAACATAAACAACAGTCATCTCAATAACATAAACAACAATAACCTCAACAACACAAACAACATTAGCCACAACAAAACAAATAACAGTTATCTCAATAACATAAACAACGTTAGCAACAACAACAACAACAGTAACACTAACGATATTAGCAACCACAACACCAGCAACGACGGTAGTCAGTCTGATGACATGTCAGAGAACAACGGTGACAGGCCTGTGGAGGCTGGCCTGGTGAGAAGGGTGTTGGGTGTTTTTGACGCCATGATCGCTAATCAACTCGAAGCTGCTCCCAAGAAGAAAAATTCACTAAGTGTTGACGATGAAGAAAACAATGAAGTTGTTAGAAACATCAACGTCAACAACAACAGCAACAAAGAAAGCAACAATGATAATAAAACCATCAACAGGAACAACAATAATCACAACAACACTCACAACAACAATCATAAAAATGATGAAAACAACATTGAAAAATACCCTATTGTCAAAAAAAAACAACATAGCAACAATTATAGCAACAACAACAACAACAACAACAACAACAAAATCAACCAAAGCAACAACAACCACAATCAGCAACTCAGCAGGGAGGCTGAAAGAAAAGAACAGTTTATTTTTTCTTTCGCTGAGCTTCCTTCCGACGGAGTGCTGCAGCGGAGGAGGAGAAAGAGTTGTGGAGATAGTCTTCCGATGCAACATGTAAATGGTATTGCAAATGACGTTGCAAGGGATGCTGGAGAAGATGTTGCATGGGATGTTACAAGGCAGGGCAGTGTGGGCAGGAACGACGAGGTAACATTCAACAAGCGGCAACCGATAACGGACTGGTGTTCTTTTGAAAACGAGTTTCCGTGCTGTGAGCACCTCTTGAATGCAAGCAAGGGTCGCAACAACAAACTGAAACAACAATACCAACTACAACTGCAACTCAGCCAACAACACTTGGAACAACAACAACAACAACAACAACCAAAAAAGCACTCAAAACAACAAAAGTTACTTCAACCCTTGAAGCTGCCAACACACCCACAAACACGTCTACAACAACCACTAGTGCAACAACGTGCAGTTATAACATTACAGCAACAATCGTTACGAACACAACAACCACAGCTGCTAATACAACAACAAGAACAACTTTACAAACCTAAACAAAACAACACTAAACGACCGCAACAAAAACAACAATTTAGTTCAAAAAGCAGCACACAACAAAGCAACAACATGCAACACTTCAGCAACCAACCACCCCCTGCTTACATCAAACAAATCAAAACTGATAAAGGTACTGACAACAGACCACAGAAACAACAACACTATCAAAAAACTTCTCAACAGCAACAACCTCGCAAACATATACAACAGCAACAACAACATCAACAATATCAACAACAACAACACAAACAACGACAGCTAAAGCAACAACATCAGCAACAACAACAACCAGCACAACGGTCAACTGACAAGCCACAGCAGGGCTCATTTGGAGACACTCTCAAGCTTCAGTGCCAGCGGAAGCTCCAGAAGGTTTTGCAGCGGTCCAAGACATTGCCCATCAGGCACCACACCTCAAGTACTTCTGAGCAACCACACCAGTGCCAGCAACACCAACAACAACCTCAGCAACAACAACCTTTCAAAAGACACCAACACATGCTGTTGCTGCAACAACAACGACAACAACTTTTGCAAAAACAACAAAAACAAAAGCTTAATATTCATCCTGAAAACAAAAACAAATGTTCCGTCGATTTGCAAGCGAAGCAACAACAACTCAACCGCCAACATAAACAAGTTATCAAACGTAGCAAAGGATTCAATTCAACGGATCCACACAACAAACAACAACAACAACAACAACAACAACAACAAATTAAAACAAAGATTTACCAAAGTAAACATCAATTGATGACACAACTCGAGCAACCACAAAAAATCATAATACATCAAAAACATAGTCCGCAACAACAGCCACAGAAGGTTGATTACCTCGTTGAAATCAAGCCAGCCATCAACACCCCTCAACATTTAGACGTTCATAAAAATTCAAACCAACAATATCAACTCATTCAAAATTTCTCATCTCCCCCACAACAACTACAACAATCATCTCAACAAACACCACAACAACTACCTCAACGGGACCAGCTGCTGTATGGCTCGTCGGTTCTAGCAACTGTGAGCGATTACAAAAATAAACACCAACCTTCCAATACCAACCAATTCACATACTATGAAAACGTTACTTCATGTAAAAACAAACAAAATCCACAACAAACAAAAGAACAACAACAGCAACAACATCTACAACAACATCTGCAACAACAGCAGCAACATCTGCAACAACAGCCTTGCAAACCTTCACTTCGCAACACAAGTTTAACCTCACAGCAGTTACAAAGCTTGTCCTTCCTTCCTCAAACTCCCAACCATCATCAACACCACCACCATCAACACCACCACCACGACCAGCTTACACCTCGTGACAAACTACCTCATAATGTTGATTTTATTTTTGACGTCACAAAGATATATGCTAGTGATCTATATTACAACCAATCGCATAACACTCCGCATCCAATCACAGTCATAAATTCTTATCAGGCTCCAAGCGATCTTCCAAGCAAAACATTGACTAAGCTGCCGTTAGAAGTGAGCTTCGTGAAACGTGGAGTGGCAGAGGCAGTAGTTTCAACGATGGACGCGGGTAGGCTACCATTGAGAATATCGATAATAAATAACCAGCAACCAAGAAAACCATGCCTTGAGGAGGAAGGTGAAGGATGGAAGGGTGTTGAACAGTGGAGAAGAGGTGAGAAATGGAAAGAAGGTGAGGGGTGGAGGAGGGAAATTGATGAAAATGACAACGATCGTTTTCAAAATGTCAAACACCTCATCCACTGCCAACTCATCAACAACCTCAACAACAACCCTAACAACAGAATCAATAGCCTAAACAACAACCCTAACAACAAAGTCAATAGCCCCAACAACAACGACGACGACAAGCATAACAACTACAGCAAAAACAACAACAACAACTCTTCTAACTTCAGTAATGACATGAACAACAATACGTCAAAATTGAGTTCATTGAGCATTCAACTACAGCGCCACTCCAAACAACACCACCCACCTGCCACTGGAAGTTCCTCTGACGCCCCAGTTCAAGAGAGTCATGGGGGTCAAACTAACCAGGGTAGAGGTTTTACAGAGGGATGTGTCAAAAACAACAAAAACAATATCTTTTGTATAAACAACGTGAATACAAACAAGTGTTTAAGTATGAAACATAAAATAAATATAGAAACCATCAACAAAAACAAAAACAACAACAGCATAAATATAAACAACAATATAAATACAAATAACAGCCTTTGTGATAATGGCACGAATATTAATAACAAAAGTCTGAATACAAACAAAAACAACAACATAAAATTAAACAACAACAACAACAACAGTTTTCATACAAACAACAACGACACGAGCAAGCGAAGCGAGACGGACGAGAGTCCCCTGGAGAGTGTGGCAGTGATCAAGGCGAGGTTGTTTGGCGAAGGAGAAGAGAAGGCTGCATCATTGTTGGGAGTTGAAGGGGAAGGTGGTAAAAAGAAGAGTAGTGGCAGTGGTGGGAGTGGCGGTGGTAGTGGCGGTGGTAGTGGCGGTGGTGGTGGAGGTAGCGGTGGTGGCGGTAGTGGCGGTTGTAGTGGTGGCAATAGTGGTGGGAGTGTTGTGAGAAGTGGTGGCAGTGTTGTTAGAAGTTGTGGGGGTATTGGAGACAGCGTTGGAGGTTTTTCGAAAGGCAGTCCTATGTGCATCGGAGAAGAAGAGAGGCTGATCAAGTGTCCATCACAAGACGGCCACAGAAATGAAGGTGAGTCGTTGTAGTGTTTAATCTAATCTAAATCTGAATCTAATCTAATTTTTTGTGTAGCACTGATTTCACACTGTTCGTTCAAATGGTATTTTTAATAGATTCTCGAAACTACTATAAAATTTCTGATCAATTTACCATCAATTATTATATTTAATGTCTTTGAAATTAACTTCTAATTTATAATAACATTAACGTTAATTTTATTTTTTAAAGTTACCAAGAAGAAAAAGTCTTCCAAGTACCCTAGGAGAGCCAGTGGTGACTATGGCAACGTGTGCATGGAGGCGAAGAAGGAATGTACCAAAGGCAACAAGGACCCCAGGATAGGCTTGAGAGAAATGAAGGAGGTTTCAGTGGCCAGGAGCAAGTCTAACGTGGAAGTCCCACTGGGAGTTCACAAGGTTGATAGGAGAATGAGAATGGAAGAGGAGGAGGCTGGTGTTAAAGTTGAAGAAGTTTTAAAGGTATCCAGACTGATCAGTTTGTTCGAAAAATCTAAAAGTGAACCCAATTTGAACTCGCAACCAAATGGAGATGAAGATGACGAAGAGGAGGATGGTGGTCATAATGCTGAACGACCTTATATTTTTGGTGACGTTGGTGAGGTGAGCAATAAGAGAAAAACACCTCAAGTCAAGATCAGTTCCTGTCATGACAAATCCAACAAGTCCATCAGTCCACTGAAGAAGCATGGCAGAGACAAGAGTAATAACAGAAACAACAAAAAAAAGAAAAATAATAATAACTTCAACAACAAATCCATCCCTGATTCCAGAAACTACAACGATGACAATAACAATCGCTACAACAACGATTACAGCGATGCGTCTGTCGTCGGCTTCAACCAAATGTATTCTGAGAACCAGATGTCGAGGAGGAAAAGCAAGATTATAGAAAATCCCAACAACCACCACCACCATAAACAGAATAGTTTTGACGACAATTTTCCAAAAAGTCGTGAAACTAAGATAAATATTCTCAATGGTATCTCGCACAACAATGACAACACAATCGACCACAACACCATTCACATCGACACCAACCACAACAGAGATAGTGTTAACAACAACAAAGCTAACAACAAGAACCGAGAAGAAGACACCTTCAGTGAGACCACAGACTGCACTGACACAACCCTGGACGACCTATTAACTTTCAACAACCCCTTTAGCAGCCCCTCGCAAAACCCTTTCAACAACCTTCCTATCAACGTCTCTTCCCATAACTTCCCTTTCAACAACTCTTCCAACATCCCATCCAACCACCCTCTCCACAACCCCTCCAAGCATCTCGTCCACTTGCGTCCCCATAGCATCAGGTACTCTCAACACCTTCATGACGACGTGTTCGAAAACGACGATGACGACGACGACTTGGTCATTGATCATCTTGGGGCTGCAAACACTGCATGCGCCAGGGAAGATGTCGGAGTCGACGTTGAAGAAAGGTCGTTCAAGCAACTCGTGCAGACATTCGACCAGCTTAAACACCATTGACATTTTGTGCACTTTCATAACAAAAAATCTTTAAAGCTATTTTATTTACGCCTTTGTTTCCT
>OX387247.1:3313106-3350606 GCA_947562095.1 Branchellion lobata | reverse complement strand
TAGACTGGTAGGAATAGGCTGGAAAGGACTACGGTTTGGGAGCCCTAAGGGAGGCCAGTTCTGTGCTGAGCGCCTCCACATCCTGCCGTGTCAAACACTCGTCACTCTCTCAGTAAAACCACTAAACAACCACTCTACAAACTACCATTCAAAACACCACACAAACCACACCACAACCCCCCCACAACCACCACACAACCCCCACACAGCCACCACACAACCACCACATAACCACTACACAACCACCACACAAGTTCCACATAACCACCCCACAACCACCACACAACCACCCCACAACCACCGCACAACCACCACATAACCACCACATAACCACCACACAACCACCACATAACCACCACACAACCACCACATAACCACCACACAACCACCACATAACCACCACACAACCACCGCATACGTTTTGCAGATGCATGTTCTTCACCAGAGTTTCTTCAATGATGTTCTGTAGCTTCTTGTTCATCTCGCTGCTGCCCTTGTCTGCCTTGTCGTGGTCCGTCAGTACATTCAACACCCGCTTGAACAACATCGAGTCGTGGCTGCCCGCATTGCTGATCAACTGACCTGTTTGTGCATTTGTGTGTGTGTGTGTGTGTGTGTGTGTGTGTGTGTGTGTGTGTGTGTGTGTGTGTGTGTGTGTGTGTGTGTGTGTGTGCGTGCGTGCGTGTGTGTGGATAACCTCGTTTTCATGTGGATTAATATGGTAAAATGGATAATTGTGGCTTGGTGCGACTCAGTATGGTTTCGTTTGCATTGGTGTAGTTACATGTGCCACACCATGCTTGAACGTTGCTTGGTTTGGCCTGGAGTGCATGCGTGTGGCTGGAGCGATTTGAAGAGCAGGCGAACAGCACTGACCGGCCTTGTTGTGCATGTGGTAGTGGTTGATAAGAGCACTCTTCTCCAGCAAGTCCTCCGCCATGGCCGCATTGCTCGCCTCCAAGTGACCCACCTGGGCAACCACCCATCCATTCTTTCATTCATTTATTCATCCATTCATCCACTCATCCATCCGCCAATTCATTCATTAATTCGTTTACTTATCTATACAATACAATACAATAAAAATACAAATATTATTATAGTGGCATTAACCCCGTAGAATTTCGAAGCCACGACAATTCACTCAACCATTAAATTATTCATTCATTCCTTCAAATATTCACTCATACATTTAGCTATCCAGTCATTCATCTGTTCTTCCCATCCATTCATGCACCCATCCACCCCTGACCTTCTCCTTGTTCAGACACACCTCCTGTTGCAGACTGGTCACCTTCTTGATCAGCTCCTCATTCTCGCCTTTCAAGCCTCCCTCGCTTTCCTCCTCCACGCTCTGCGTTCATCCATTCATCTTTTCATCAATCTTTCTATTATCCATTCTCTATTCATCCATACGCCCCTTCATTCACATCAACAATCCATCCAGCCACTCATCTATCTATCCACTCATCCATCCATCCACTTTGCCATCCCCCCACTCATCCATCCATCCACTCATCCATCCATCCACTTTACCATCCATCCACTCATCTATCCATTTACTCATCCATCCATCCACTCATCCATCCATCCACTCATCTATCCATCCACTCATCCATCCATCCACTCATCCATTCATCCACTTTACCATCCATCCACTTTACCATCCATCCACTCATCCATCCATCCACTTTACCATCCATCCACTCATCCATCCATCCACTCATCCATCCATCCACTCATCCATCCATCCACTCATCCATCCATCCACTCATCCATCCATCCACTCATCCATCCATTCACTTTATCATCCATCCACTCATCTATCCATCCACTCATCTATCCATCCACTCATCCATCCATCCACTCATCCATCCATCCACTCATCTATCCATCCACTCATCCATCCATCCACTCATCTATCACCCACCTGAAAGATATCTCGGCTCACTCCACTGGGACTCCATGAGGACAAGGAACTGGTGGAATGGGAAGAGCAACATGAAGTACAATACAATACAATAATGACATACAATACAACGACAAAAATAGCGTGAGTAGTATTTTTATTTATAGCTTGTTGTTTATTAAGTGGTCCGTGAGAAAGTGTAACAAGCTGCAACAAGAAACCTGTTGTCGTTGCCCCGTCGCAACTCTGAAGGTCTGAAGAGATCCTCAACAGCTGAGTGTCGTGTTGTTGTTAATGTTGTTGTTTTTATTGATGAGGTTGATGTTGTTGTTGTTGATGGTGTTGAGGTTATTGCCAATTTTGTGACTATATTTATTGCATAACTTATACAGTACAATACAATACAAACCAAATACGAATATAAGTATAGTGGCATTAACCACATAGAGTTTCGAGGCCACAATAAATAGACACTACTGTAACATAACAACTCTGCACACAGAACAATGCTACAAAGAAACATTAAAACCACAACACTCCAACCACAACACAACAACCACAACACAACAACCACAACAAAACAACCCCAACACTACAACCACAACACTCCAAGACAAACACCCACATTGCCTACTCCTCGTGTCTACCAGCAGGCCTTGCAGCTTCTCCTGCAGCTTCTCACACCTCCTCCTCTCGCCGTCCAACTGCCGTTTCAAGTCCTTGATCTGTCATGGGTCATGAGATGTTCACAACAAATGTTCACACCAAGGGTGCATATAAATGCCACGCGCAGACATCACACAAAAAAAAGCATTTGAGCGGCATAACAGCGAAAAATCTCACAGAGAAACATGAAAACGGCACAACAGAGAGACGTACAAACGGTACGACAGAGACATACAAACGACACGACAGAGAGGCATACAAACGGCACAACAGAGAGGCATACAAACGGCACAACAGAGGCATACAAACGGCACAACAGAGGCATCACACAGAGACCCCTAGCAACGACCCACTCACCACGGTGCTTCCCTTCCTCTCGTGCAGTCGCTTGTCTTCCTTGTGGTCCTTGATGGCCTGCAAGGAAGGGTCACAGTAAGGTAACGTCAATGCCGTTTCATTGGTGGGATGATAGCAGGCTCAAGTTAGTAATGCGATTGCCGATTCATTGCTAGGTGTCTATGTAGTAGAAAGGTCAAATATGGAAAAAGTGGTAGGGAGTGAAGGAGGTCAAATATGGAAGAAGAGTGGTAGGGAGTGAAGGAGGTCAAATATGGAAGAAGAGTGGTAGGAAGTGAAGGAGGTCAAATAAGAAGGTCAAGTAGGAAAAAGGTGAAAAAGAAAGAAGGCCAATTAGTAAAGGGGTCAGTTAGGAAAGAGGTCAGTTAGGAAGGAGGTCAGTTGGAAAAAAGGTCAAATAGGAAGGAGGTCAGTTAGGAAGGAGGTCAGTTGGAAAAAAGGTCAAATAGGAAGGAGGTCAGTTAGGAAGGAGGTCAGTTGGAAAAAAGGTCAAATAGAAAAAAAATTAAATGGAAAAAAAGCCAAATAGGGGAGAGGTAAGTTGGGAAAAAGGAAGAGGCACTGACAGAGTCCTTGAGGGACAGGGAATGCTTGAGAGCTTCTGCATCCGAAGCCATCTGCTTCAACTTCTCCTCGTACTCCTGTGGGTGATGATGATGATGATGATGATGATGAGAATGATGATGATGATGATGATGATGATGATGATGATGATGATGATGATGATGATGATGATGATGATGATGATGATGAGAATGATGATGATGATGATGATGATGACGATGATGATGATGATGATGATGATGATGATGATGATGATGATGATGATGATGATGGTGCAAATAAATAAATATTTTGAGTCGACAGCATTGAAAATTGAACTTGACTATAAACAAAAAGAAATACAAACTTGCGTGCAAGTGATTTGCAGCTGTTGTTGCTGTTGCAGTTGTTGTTGCTGTTGTAACTTCAAAGCCTCCACTCCTTCCCGGTGAGACTCAACTGCCACCTCCTTCTCTTCCTGCGCAGTGCAAGTCGCTTTTCATAGTTTTTATTCACAGTCATAGCCTCACTTGCTTGCCTAGGCACCTTATAACAAAAATTCCATTAAATGAAACAAAGTCAGTCAAACGCAGGAAATGCCACAAAGGATGGCGGAAACCAAAAAGCGCTGCAGTGGGCTTAAAGCACTAGACCCGGCCAACAACACATACCTCGACTTGCGTCAGTTTCTTCTGAACCTTGTCGTGCGCCACTCGGACTGCGTCGACCTCCTTGCGCAGGCTCTGACACTGCTCCTTCAAGGGCCTCAACTCCTTCAACTCGTTCTGCGTTGCATGTGACGTAAAGCTCCAACATTTTGCTTTTATTAAATATTTTTATTATTTTTATTCTTAATTAAAATTATTTTTTAACTATTTCCATTTCAAATTACCTTCAAAGCATCGATTTCAAGATCGTATTTTTGAGCTTGTTGCTGATTCGTCAAAGTGGCTTGTTGTAGGCGCTCCTTGGAGCTGTCAATCACCTCGTTGTACTTGATGGCCATGTTGTCCAAGTGCTGCTTCCTGCTCTCTGCCATCTGCCATCATCGTCATTATTGTCATCATCATCATCATCATCATCATCATCATCATCACCACCATCATCATCACCATCATCATCTTCATCATCATCATCATCTTCATCATCACCATCATCATCATCATCATCATCATCATCATCATCATCATCATCATCATCATCGTCATCATCATCATCATCATCATCATCATCACCATCATCATCATCATCATCATCATCATCATCATCATCATCATCATCATCATCATCATCATCACCATCATTATTATTATCGTCATCGTCATCCCCATCACCTTGCTGACGTCATTCAACTTGTTGTTGAGAACATCACACTTCTTATGGAGAGCAGTCACTTCTGCAACTGCCTTCTCATGCATGCTTTGACTCTCCTGTCGTCGTTGTTGATGTAGCTGTTGTTGTTGTTGTTATTATTATTGTTGTTGTTATTGTTGATGTAGCTGTTGTTGTTGTTGTTATTATTATTGTTGCTGTTATTGTTGATGTAGTTTTTGTTGTTGTGGTTCTTGATGTAGTAGTTGTTTTTATAACCTATTTCTCTAACGATTCCTTCTAAAACACTACATTTTTACACACAACACACCAAACCGCCTCATTTTTTTTGCTTTCACGTTTTATAAAAAAGATTTCCATCACATCACACTGAGCAACACCACAGACCCTCAGCTGGGCCTTCATGTCCTTGATCAGGTCCATCTGCTCATCCACCAACTGCTGTTTCTCCTCCATGCTCGCCTGCACCACCGCCTCCTGCTTGAGCGCCTTCAACTCACCCTCACAAGCCTTCAGCTTCCTCTCCTGAGCTATTTTCTGAAGATTGTGTGGTGTGGTGTGGTGATGATGGTGTAGTGATGGTGGTGTGGTGTGGTGATGATGGTGTGGTGATTATGGTGTGGTGTGGTGTGGTGATTATGGTGTGGTGTGGTGTGGTGATAGTGGTGCGGTGTGGTGGTGTGGTGTGGTGATGATGGTGTGGTGATGATGGTGTGGTGTGGTGATGATGGTGTGGTGATTTGATGGTGGTGTGATGTATTTTGGTAGTGGTTTGATGGGGAAATGATGATGTTTGGTGGTGTGGGCGTAGTTTTATTAGTGTGGCTGATGTTATGAAGGGTATGATAGTGGTGTTAGTAGTTTAATTATTATGAAGAAGGTGTGATGTTGTGATGATGGGCGTGGCTTCGAAACTCTTAATGCCACTATAATAATATCCGTCTTTGTATTTTATTTTATTGTATTGTATTGTATTGTATTGTATTGTATTGTATTGTATTGTATTGTATTGTATTGTATAAGTGTTAGCTAGTGTGGTAGTGTGATAGTAAAAAAGAAAAAAAGTGTAAAATAAGAATTGAAGATAATTGAGGAGGGAATGCGTAGAAGAGTGTGTCAATGTCACGTGAGACGGAGGATTGATGAGTAAGGTCACGTGGTTGTGACGTCATTACCTCCTTCTCCACCTCCTGACACTTGTCTTTGAAGACCTTCAGAGACGCTTCCATCATCTTCAAGGTGGTGTTATCGCCCAAGCTACATTACCCACTTCATTCAATGAGTTTATGAATTATTTACCATTATTGCTGTTTTACTTTTTTTAAATATTATTATCTTTGTTTTTATTGTTGTTGTTGTTGTTGTTATTGTTGTTGTTGTTTTTGTTGTTGTTATTGTTGTCGTTGTGGACACCAACCTTGTTTTCGTCGGCGAGTTGTTGGCACTTGTGTTCGAGGGCAGGTACGTTGGCCTTCCTCACCTCCGCTGCCACCCTCTCGCTGCCGTGGTGTGGTTGTTGTGGTGGTGGCGATGGTGATGGTTGGGGTGATGTAGTGGTGGTGGTGTGGTGGTAATGATGTGGTGGTGTAGTGGCGGTAGTGTGGTGGTAATGGTGTGGTGGTGTGGTGGTGGCATAGTGGTGGTGGTGGCATGGTGGTGTTGGTCCACTCGTGATGGGTTCATTGATTATTCAGAGGTCATTTGTGGTGAGTCACACATGGTGACCAACAATTGGTATGTCCTACAAAAAGACCAGTCAAAAACTCACTTGATCTGAAGCAGGAGGGCGTCATTGGACTCTTGCAGGGACATGTAACTGAAGATGAAGATGATCAGGAGGGATGGTGAGGGCATGCATGCAATTGTCATGGCAACTGAGTGGGTGGTGACTCACCTCTCGTGCTTCTTCCTCAACTTCTCCTCTGCCTTGGTCAGCTGTGACGTCACCTCTTGTAACTGCTCTTCGTGACTCGTCTGTGTGATGGTGTGGTGTGTGATGATGTATATATGTTGGTGTGGTGTGGTGGTAATTAGTGGCGTGGATGGGAATATAAAGTTCTGTGTGGTATGAATGAGAATATAAAGGTCTGTGTGGTGTGCATGTGGTGGTGTGGAGGTAGTGGTGTGGATGTGGTGGTGTGGAGGTGGTGGTGTGGAGGTGGTGGTGTGGATGTGGTGGTGTGGAGGTGGTGGTGCATGGTGGTGTGGATGTGGTGGTGTGGATGTGATGGTGCATGGTGGTGTGGAGGTGGTGTGGAGGTGGTGGTGTGGAGGTGGTGGTGGGGAGGTGGTGGTGTGGAGGTGGTGGTGTGGAAGTGGTGGTGTGGAGGTGGTGGTGTGGAAGTGGTGGTGTGGAGGTGGTGGTGTGGATGTGGTGGTGTGGAGGTGGTGGTGCATGGTGGTGTGGAGGTGGTGGTGCATGGTGGTGTGGATGTGGTGGTGCATGGTGGTGTGGAGGTGGTGGTTTATATGTGGTGGTGCATGGTGGTGTGGATGTGGTGGTGTGGATGTGATGGTGCATGGTGGTGTGGAGGTGGTGGTGTGGAGGTGGTGGTGCATGGTGGTGTGGATGTGGTGGTGTGGAGGTGGTGGTTTAGATGTGGTGGTGAACGGTGGTGTGGATGTAGTGGTGCATGGTGGTGTGGATGTGGTTGAGTGAATGTGGTGGTGCATGGGGGTGTGGAAGTGGTGGTGTAGAGGTGGTGGTGCATGGTGGTGTTGAGGTGGTGGTGTGAATGTGGTGGTGCACGGTGGTGTGGATGTGGTGGTGCATGGTGGTGTGGAGGTGGTGGTGTGGATGTGGTGGTGCATGGTGGTGGTGCATGGTTGTGTGGATGTGGCGGATAAGTTGGTGCATGTTGTGGCATAAAGGTGAAAATGAATTATATGATAATGTTACATAAATTGTGAATAAAAGCTAGTGATGAAGATTGAGGCTGGTACTGAAGTGGAATGCGAGGAGAGCGGAGCATGGTGCATGGAGGAGTTATGCATGGAGGAGTTATGCATGGAGGAGTTATGCATGGAGGAGTTATGCATGGAGGAGTTATGCATGGAGGAGGTATGCATGGAGGAGTTATGCATGGAGGAGTTATGCATGGAGGAGGTATGCATGGAGGAGGTATGCATGGAGGAGTTATGCATGGAGGAGTTATGCATGGAGGAGGTATGCATGGAGGAGTTATGCATGGAGGAGGTATGCATGGAGGAGTTGTGCATGGAGGAGTTGTGCATGGAGGAAGGAGAGAGCCTCACAGAAACTTGGTGCAGTTTCTGTTGCAGCAGCTGCTTCTCCTGCTTCTCAGTCTCCAGGCTCAGATGAAGATCTGCAGAGGTGCATTGGAGACTGGATAGAGATTTTCAAAGAATTATGACAATATTAACATTATTAACTAAGTGCTTTTGAAGTTCTTTGAGGCTGGTTCCAATCTTTCTATATTAACATAATTGTGTTTGTTTTGAGGCATATAAAATTGAAGTACAACTGATGAAGATGATGATGATGATGATGATGATGATGATGATGATGAGGATGATGATGATGATGAGGATGATGATGATGATGATGATGATGATTATGATGATGATGGTGGTGGTGATGACTATGATGAAGATACAAAACACCTTTTATTGAAATTTCAGTGTTTGAATAGCAGTTCTCGTTGTGAGAAATTTTGATAGCATCTTTTTTATTGTCGTCATCATCATCATTGGCGTTGTTGTTGTTGTTGTTGTTGATATCTGGAAATGATTCGTCGCTGTGTGGGATCCTGTAGATGGTTTTGAATGTTACAACCGAGATTACAAGTGAAGTTACTTTAATCAAAAATTCACATGAAGCAACAATGATGTGTTTACGTGTTGGAAGGTGGTTCAGAGTTGTTGGGGTCGTCGGGGGGAGTGAGTTGGCTGCCTGTGGGAGATCACACCTCCCATCAACGTCAACGTGAGCACCAACCAAGAACCACATTCATTCGAAGGCCGCAATCAAATGCATGAAATGACCAAAAAACTAATACATAAATAATGATGGCACAATAAAGAAAATAACATGATAATAACAACAATAACAATAATAATAAAACAATAACAACAATAATAAGACTAACAAGATATCAACAACAACAATATCAGTACTAAAAAGATATCCACAAAAATAGCAATACTAAAAAAATATTAACAACAAAAACAACCAAAAACAACAACATGAGCAACAACATTTTTGTAGCGCAGTGTATTGAGCATTGAGTCTCCTCAGCTGGTCCTCGAGGCGCTTATACTCATGTACGTCCACCACATTCCTGTGTCTTTTGAGCCCTTCATTCTCCTGCACCAAGCGCTCATTGGTGGTCACAAACTGATGCAGGATGGTGTGCGGACTAGTGATGGTGTTCGAAGTAGTGGTGGTGTGCCAAGTAGTGGTGGTGTGCGAAGTAGTGGTGGTGTTCGAAGTAGTGGTGGTGTGCCAAGTAGTGGTGGTGTTCGAAGTAGTGGTGGTGTGCGAAGTAGTGGTGGTGTGTGGAGTATTAGTGTTGTGTGGAGTAGTGGTGGTGTGCGGAGTAGTGGTGGTGCATGGAGTGATGTTTCCTATAGTAGTGGTGGCTCATGGTGGTGACAGATGAATGATTGAATGGTACTTGATAGAGGAATGTGATAACCAGAAAGCACAACCTCGGTGAGTTGTTTGATGAGCTCATCATTCTGCATTCTTGCCTCCTCCTCCTGCAAACTCCTGCCATCAGTCGACCAATCATTCATCCCTCCTTTTTATTTCTTCTTTTTATTCAACCATCCATTCTATTATTTATTTCAATTAAATACTTGATAAACAATAATTTTTGATAAACTAAACAACTACTTTTTTATCCTCATCTTCTCTAGATCTTGACACACAACTTCATATTCCTGTGGATGGTGTGTAGTGCTAAGTTTCCAATTTGAAGATTTTGATTCTTCAAAAACCAACCTTTGCCTTTTTACTTTTGTTTATAGTCTGCAAAATATTTTTAAGAAGATTTAATTTTTTTCAATTAGTAAATAAACTTTTGAAAAAATTATTAATTTGAAGTTTTCATTACTAAAGAAGTCATTTTTGAACAACCTGGTTTGCCTTTTGTAAGTCCCTTTCAAGATCAACTAATTTTTGCTTTAAAATAGTAAGTTCTGGAGGTAGAGAATGCAACATTGAATAATTTTAATGAATTCGAATGATCACATGATAAAATGGAAAACAGTTGTGAAAAATTTCCAAAACGAAAAAAACTGTTTCTTCATTTACCTTTTTCTTGTTTTTTAAATCTTTCATCTTTTTTGTAGGAAGCTTCTCTCAACTCTATGAGTTGGGTCTGTTGAGGTTGGCGTGGTTTTGAAGATCGGTGGATATTTGAAATATTTATTAAAGAATTCATTAAAAATTTAATCTTAGCATAAAATCACCTGCATGCGATTGAAATCTACTTCTGAAAAAGCCATGACTGTTTCGTCGTTAAGAATACTCAATTCAAAGTTATTGCACTTTTTGTTACTAGTAAACCTCAACAATTGGACATCATTTATATCATTGTAACAAATTTATATTTCGTCAGACTTTTAAGCAACTTTTATTGTGAAATCTTACCAAGTTTTGGATTAAAAACAAACTTCTGCAATACCTATCAATTTATTCTAAATTGTGCAACGCCTAAGAAAGTAAAAATTTTATTATCTTGTGACTCTGGCAACGGCAAATGCAAATAAGGTAGTGGTTTTGTTGGATCGTTGAAGAAACAATTTAGTTACTTCTATACCAAATGGAGTTTAGTGAGATAAAACAGAACCCAGAAGAGCTTCCAGCTGCACATGAAAATCTTTTAGCAATACCATAAGATAATAAAAATATATAATTTTGAAACAAAATAAAACAGAAATAAAAGATTTGAAGTAGTATTGAAAAACACTGTTATCACATGAGGTCATCAAAAAGAAGAGGAATGATTATTATCGATTTCAGTTTGACTCGATCTAGTTCAAGACTCGAAAAATATAAAAATTGAAGTAGTAAATAAAAAATAATTCGTGATTTGAAAGTCAAGCGCGAGAAAAATATTCGAAGACACAAGTTCAACAAGAAATAATAATGAATTAACAATTGAAATAATATAATGGCTGTCAGAGAAGGCCGCAGTCCTTGAGGTTTTCGCTTACGATGATGTCACTGACACTGGAAAAAATAAATCTGAAAACATTTTATTTGTTTTTGAAAATCTTTTCACGCTATGGTAATATTTTAGTTATAGTATTTCATTTAACACTTTAGTAAATCAATAAGTGCAGGTAAATGTGTACAATAGTTAGATAAAGTCGGTTATTTAGTCGTTTTCGATATCGATTTAACACGCACTTCACACTTTCTGTGTCTGTGGCGCACGTGACGTGAGTGTACACCTGTTTGCTCTCTGCGGGATCATTCGAAAAATGAGCCTTAAATTGAAATAATTTGGAAGAACACACACACACACACACACACACACACACACACACACACACACACACACACACACACACACACACACACACACACACACACACACACACACACACACACACACACACACACACACACACACACACACACACACACACACACACACACACACACACACACACACACACACACACACACACACACACACACACACACACACACACACACACACACACACACACACACACACACACACACACACACACACACACACACACACACACACACACACACACACACACACACACACACACACACACACACACACACACACACACACACACACACACACACACACACACACACACACACACACACACACACACACACACACACACACACTCCCTCACTAACTTACTCACTCATGCACACAACCTCTTTTATTGAGACTTTCAAATTTATAACGCATATATAAACTGCATTCCTCGAAATTGTCGTTGCCTAAAAATGAGAGGTGAATGGAGATGAAGAGATGAATAAATAAATGAGTAAAAGAATGAAAGAAAAGCAGGAACCTGGGTACTCAGGGAAGGCGATGGAGAAGGGGGAGGTTGAGAGCTTGGAGAGGAAGAGGTCCTTCTTGTTGAAGAAGAGGAGCATGTGTGTATTTCGGAACCAGTAGTTGTTGCAGATGGAGTCAAACAGACGCATGCTCTCATGGATGCGGTTCTGTAGGAGTAGACGGTGAGTGAGATGAGCTTCTGCACTTTCACCAGCCATTCAACATACAGTCTGATTGTCCTCAGCAAGAGTGAGATCATACTCCGACATGGCGACCATGAAGATGATGCAGGTGACTGCCTCGAAACAGTGTATCCACTTCCTGCGCTCCGATCTCTGTCCCCCAATGTCATATACTCTGTGTGGTGGTAGTAACCAACGTCTGCAGATAGTTAAACTATAGACAAAAACATCTAACTGTGAATTATGAAATTTTATAGAGATGAGGCAGACAGGCACTTGAAAGAGAGTGCCCGGTAGGTGAAGTTGACTTCATTGATGCCAGTGCTCTTTACTCGGGTACGTAAGATGTCTTGCTCCAGAGGAACATAGCCCACTGCTGAAATGCGTTCCAAGGCATCCAGAAAACTGAGAAATAAATGAGTTTGAAGTTAACTAAACATGAAACAGAAGTCAAAGTTAATGAAAAGATAGCTCAATTTTTCTCTATCAACTCACTATGCTGTGGAGTCATGTAGTTGGTAGTGTCTGGCCTGCTTGAAACACTTCTGCAGACAAGGGTCCTTCCACAGTCGCATCATCAGCTCTGACATGTCCCGATTAATTGCCACCTCCTCACATGAGTTAACAAGGATGTTGAAGGCCTTCATATCATCCTTGAAAGTTACAAATGTGGGAGTTGGTAAAATTGGAACTTAATAAAGAAAGCTACCTTTCGAGCAGGTTCCTCAAAATCTATTCCCATTTTCGGCATAGCCTTCAAGATGTCCTGATGTAAGTGAGTGTAGATTTATACACCAAAAATTGCTCAAAAGATTGAGTGAGCAGTACACACAAACCATGAGACTCTGTACTGCATTGTGGTGCACAACACTTGTGTACAGTTCACAATCCTCCCTTGAAAACCCCTTCTGGTAAAGGATTCTGTGCCAACAGTAGAATGAGTTTTCTCAATAGAAAATGCAGTTGTCAATAAAATAGCAAAGCTGGTATGAAAAAAATCTCACCTCATTTGCTTAAGAAATGTGCTCTTGCCAGACTCACCAGCACCTTAATGTAACATAATTAACGGCAGTTAGCCAAAATTATCGAACATTCACATTCACTACGAAAATTTGCAAACCCACCTAGCAGGAGAATTTTAACATTTTTTGTACCGAGAAAAGCCTGTCTGTTGAGTGCATGTTCAATTTGTTGCGAACGTTCTATGGCAACTCGCTCTTGCTTGCTCGTCAAACAGCCCATTCGCGGTTTCTTTTAAACTAAAAAACTTTCCTGGAAACAACCAAGCAGGAAGAAGGTTAACTTTATTTAAAACTGCTCAACCCATTTATAGTCGCTTTGAATTCATAGACAGAGAACTTATTAGCTTTATTTATTTATTGAGAAAATTCCAGGCAAGAATTAACGTCTTTGTGTCTAAATTTTTACAAATCTTTACGAGTGAGAAGAGCTTGTAATTTAATATTTGAATGATAAAAACTCTAATATTTTTCAGATAAATGGTTATTTAAAATTGACATGAGATACGATAACGTTAAGTAGAACAACAATGAATAAGTCTCACACGCAGCCATCTTCTATTTAAATATTGCGCCACAAAGGCGCACTGAAACCTTAGAACGTTTCAAAGCACTTCACTGTACAATAATACAAACTAAAAATACCAATTTTGATTTTTTAAATAAAAACTAATGAAGAAATTATTTATTAAGTATTTTTTTTCGAGGAATAAATTTTCTAAGTGATTTGAGTGAAGAACTACCAAAAACGTCTTTTTGGTAGTTGACACCTATTTTGTTGACAGATCTCTGCAAAGGTTTTAACAATTTTTTGAAGAACTGAACAATTAAATGTTTTCAAAAGTTAGAAAAAAATTATTGTAAATATATCTAAACAATTTTTGGTACAGAATTATATTGTCTACATCGCACTTTAGGCTCCTACCATTGAATCCTCCTCAAGAAGCTCCAAAGGTATCTTCACAGAGCCCGCTAGCAGACAATTAACAGTGGACAAGCTTGAAGGAAGCACATTAGTTGTGACGTAAACTCGATCAGAAGAAGAAACCGCATGCACCACTCCCATTCCGATGCTCTCACACACCACGTCGTCACCCTAGGAAAACATTTTAAATCCATTAAAAAATGACTTTGAAAAAAAAACTCAAGCAGCACCTCAGAAAGACAACACAGAGACACCACACATGCGTCTAGAGCGCATTCTTGGCCATGACACATTCTTAAGGTGACACCCTGCATGCAATAGATTGGAGTGCCCAATAGTTGGTCGGTGAAGACACCGTTGAGAGGAGAGGTTTGATACAGACATGAGAGAAGCTTGAGGTTTCTTAGACAAGCTGGTGTTGTTTTGCCATCTGAGCACCTGTAAAATTGTATTCATTTCATGACGTTGCTGGAAAATTCGATGAAAAACAAAGAACGTAAACACACCTCTTTGGATTGAAGAGAGTTTTTATGGAGAAGTGTTGATAAGCTAGTTCGTCTTCATCTCTTTCTTGTGGCTGGAACAGCAAACTGTTGTGCTGCAATTGATGTATTCAGTACATAATAAAGAAAAAGATGTTTAGCGTTTGTGTGATGATCCTTTGAGTGCATTGATTAGATTGAAAACGTCTACTCACGTGTAATGAGGTGGCACGTGGTGGCAACAGAGGCTCCAGTTGCTTATCATAGAGTTGCACCACCATTGAAGGACAAAGTTTCTGCAGCAGGGCACACAATAACTCCATTCCCTTTCCTTCAAACAAATGTTGTGACTTTTAAAAGTGGCCATCTATTATTGCTGAAAACGTCACATCGAAACAATAACAACTCACCCTGCATCCAGCCCATGGTGTTGACCACAAGAGGCATTGTGGCATAGTCCCGTGTGTACCTCTCCAAGACAAACTGTATGCAAGCCATGAAGTGGTGGGGGTGCTGAGAAGGTGAAACAGAACCAGTAAAACATGAGAGGGTGGGAGATGTAGTGTTGGTGAAAGGCAGGCCTAGAAAAGGAGTGGTGACAATATTGAGAGCTACACAGCCAGGTGCTGCAAACTCTGTCTGCCCAGGGTCACACTCCAAATAGGCAACTTGAGATAAGAAGGACAGACTTTGGTTTATGAGATACCTAATAAAGCTTGATTTGCCTGTGTTTCGTTCACCAACCACCACAAGTTTTACTGACTCTTTTGAAAGAAACTGATGCTTCCAAGCCTGCAACACCTTGAAATGTTCTTCTCCAAAAGATACCTCCTCTTTTCCCTCAACTGCTGTCAAAGGGGCTGTGAAGTTGAAGACCTTGTTGTAACTCTTCAAATCAGCCATTTTGGCCAAAAACGTATTTTGACATTTTTCAAACAAGATAACTGCATATTTCGTTTTGGTTTTCAACACAATATCCTTGAATTTGAAAAGGTGTTCATTGGTTGAATAATACTTTTCCAGAACATTTGTTAGTGGCTGAAATTGATCAGTTTTGAGTGCTTGTATGGAATACTGAGGATGCAAAGAATACACAGGAAACTTGTGGGCATTTTGCGTGTTGAATTCAAAACCATTGATGCAACATCTTCCATGCAAACACTGTACTGTTCCACTGCCTCCCAACATCACATTTTCATTTTCTCGCAAAAACAATAAACTCGCCGTTTCATCACATAAAAAAATCATGAATCTGAAACAAATAATTGTTGCTTATAATAGAAAAAAATAACTACAGCATTTCTAAAACATCAAAGCAAGAAATTGAAGCATATTAAAAGATTGAAGCAAATTCATTGAATTGAAATATTGAATTACAACTTTTTGCATTTTTCATCGTGTTGTTTCAAAATATATTCTGTTCTTTTGAACTTTTTTTCTGAGCCATTTTTTCTTTGTCTATGATTTATTGAACTCTTTCGTTTGGATTCCTTAGGCTCTTTTGCAACTTGTAATTTTTCGAAATCGGTTTTGGAATTCTTTGAAATAATTTTTTTTATAGTATGCTTTTTAATTGACAACTTTGGCTCAGTTACTTTTATTTTAGACTTTTGAGAATTTTTGTGAGCTTTTGCATTTTTACTCAGCTTTTGACTTTTTTTATTCACTTCGAATGCTGAAGTTGTTCTTACTGAAAATCTAGTCATTTTTTATTAAATATATAAGAACATCAAAAACGTGCATAAAATCCTCTTTTAAGCATTGGCAAAGAATTTCGATCACTTATGATTCAGATTCAAACAAATTTAAAATTAATTTAAATAATGGAAAAATACAATTTAAAAAATAAATTCCAAGTTTTTTTTGAAAAAATGCAATAAAAAAACTTAACGAAAACTTCGTATTTCATTCTAATGTTAATATCGTTTTGTACAATTTTTGAATAGTAAAATTTAAACTATTTGATTACATTTAATGCTGTAACACAAATGAAGTTTGACATCGATAACAGTCATCATAATACACATTTCAAGTTCTAGTGACAATTTAAATTAGTTTATTTAAAATTTCGTTGAATAAATTTTAAACGACAGCTAATCCAATCTGATCAAGACAACTTTTCGTACAGTGTAATTACTCAAAATGACGACTACAATGGTAGAAAAAATACTTTCTGATGCCAAAGGTTTAACGATTCGCCTAAAGAAGAGTGATACATTGACCGACAACGTAATCTCTACTTCTCTAGCCGTGCAACAGAAGATCGAAGCAATGAAGCAGGTATGTGAGAATATTTTTCTTTTTTATATTCATGTTTCATTTTTAATAAATTTATTTTTTATTAATGCTTGGCCATTGACTATTCATATTAAAGTTTATTTGTTCTCATTTTTTTATTTCTCACAGTATAAAGAGATTATAGACAAACTCAACAAGACAGCCAGCCATCGTCCAAAATCAGTTCTTATACAAAAGCTCAAAAAGGTTCTTTTTTCAAACTAGTTATCAAATCATTTCTACTTATTTAAACTTTTGCAGATGAACAGTAGAATTGAAGAGCTGAAACGGGATAACCTGGAGTTACAACAATCTTTAGAAGAACACCATGAAATGCTTGATTTGATTATGAGCAAGTATAAGCAACAGACTCTCCAGCTGGAGTCCACTGAAAGTCTGGAAGCTAGGTCACCAGTGCATAATGCTCTCAAAGTGAGTTTTTTTAATTCTTTAACCTGGAAAACCTCAAATAGACAGCTTCTCAGAGAAATCAATCAAAAAAATTGAAATGAAAAAAAAATTCCAGGAAACAGAATTGAGAGACATGAAGATTCAAGAAATGGTTTCAGTGATGTTGGTTGCTAGTGAAAAGTGGCATGAGGATGAAACTGTTGTGGCGGAGCGGGAAAGACTGATAAAGCTGCTGCAGCAGAAGAACCAGCTGATGAGAATGGTGCTTCTGAATACTCCAGATGACATGCCTATAAATCCCCCTGGTGACTCCGGCGTCTTACCTTTTTCTTCTCCAGCCTCTCTCAACAATGAAAACACAAGCAACAACAATGGCAACAATGCTATTAGCAACAACGACAACACACACACAGTGCCAAATGACGCTTCGACTTCATCCACTTTTTGAATCATTTCACCTGATCGCAAATGTCGTCACAATGACATTTTCAAGGCGTTTATGCAAATTTCCTTACTTCTCTTTATCTGTAAAACTAAATTATTCTCCTTATGTTTATTTCCCTTCCTCACGAAGCCAACTTCGTTTCACTGTGTATTCCTCACTGAATTTGTACAGTTTTATAGCTGCTTTCATTTATTTAAATTAAACACTAGTTAACTTTCAAACCCCATTTGAAAAATAAATCGAAAAAAATGGACATTCATGAAGACGAAAAAGGAACGTTTTCGCGACGAATATATACACTTTATGTGATTTGAACACCCTGATGATGCGTTCTCAAGAAGTGACAGAAGTGATGGGATGTGCCAAGGCCTCATGGTCTTCTGCATCGGAAACTGCAAGCAATGCCACGGAAGACTCAGAAAGGTGGTTGTTGTTGTTGTTGCTGAAGAGGGAGCTCTTGTCTTGCTCACTTGCCTGTCGGGGCTGCTGTGGTGGAAAGGCCCACTTGCAACACAACACGTGCACTAGGCCTGAGATGCTCAAGTGTAGGAAGCCTGTGGAAAGATTTTAAATCATTGTGCGTGTGAGTAGAAGTGATGTGTATTTTAGTTGAAAAATCAATAAAGCCTTACTTGATGTAGCAAAGATTCCTCCCACAATGCCGCACAGTCTCACCACCAGCTGCACCAGAGTGCTCGAGCCACCATCCACCTGCGAGGGATCAACCAGATGAATTAACCCCACCCTTCCTTGGTGCACATACGATTTACTCTTTCACACTCAAACAGCTAACGTCTTATTCCACTCAAGCGAAAACCACTTCCTTCCCCACAAACAACAACCGTCTCTGACACGCTCCAAGGCACCTTCACTCTGATGGGAGAGAGGTCGTACTTGAAGTAGATGCCAGGAAGCCCATGACTGCCCTTTTCGTGACTCACTGTTCTGTTCTGGAAAAAATGTGTTAGTTGGAGGTGTGGCTTTCCATGCCAATCAAACACACCCATCCCAAAGCACCTGCTCTGTCACGGCGTATTGGTAGGAGTCAGTGCTTGCATGCAGTAGAGATGTGGTTGTAGTGGGCACCACTTGCAAGAAGTACTGCCACATGTGGTTTGCTGTGTGGTTGTTGTGTGGTCGTTGTTTGGTTATTGTGTGACTTGCTGTGTGGTTGTTGTGTGGTTGTTGTGTGGTCGTTGTTTGGTTATTGTGTGGCTTGCTGTGTGGTTGTTGTGTGGTTTTCAGTGTGGTTGTTTGCGTGGGTGTTTGTGATTGTTTGAATAGTTTTTAGACGAAGAAAAACGTTAAAAAGGTTATCAGATGAGATTTTCTGATTGTTGTTTGCATAATTTTTTGTTAGCTTCAATGTATTGCGAAAGTTGATGAGATTTAATTGATTGGATATGACAATGTTTGTATTGTATTGTAATGATGATGACAAAAGTTCTGATGAAGAAAATGACACAAGATAGCTGATAGTGAAAATGACACAAGGTGGCTGATGTGACGACAAAGGAAACTGATGAAAATTTAAAAGAATAATTGATGAAGTTGACACGTACAGTTCTGTGACAGTTTGACTTCAGTGTCGAGAGGGTTGATGACGTAGGAGTCTCCGAAGCTGAGGTGCATGATGCGGTGTGAAAAGTTCATCACTGTGGGTGGGCAAAAGATGTTGAAGGAAGAGTCAAACTCAGTGGAACAAAACGAAAAAGTTTTGAAAAGTGAACTGAATTAAAAAACTGGAATTAGAAAATAAATAATCAACGAAAGCAAAAATGAAAAAATTAAGAAAGAATAAGTTGGAAACTGAATGGGTAACACAGACCAGCATCATCATCAAAACTAATGTGCATGTGACTGTCTCCAAAAGTGATCGACCTAAGAACAAACGGAACAAACTAAGAAAAAGTATTTTGAGAAACTTTCCATAATTGTTATCATCATCCTCATCATCATTACCACTCTCTTTCATCACCAAAGAAATATGTGCATGTCCTCGTGGATAAACAGGAATTGACCTATTTGATCAGCACCATCATTGTCGTCATCATCATAATCATTATCATAATTATTATTATTATTATTATTATTATTATTATTATTATTATTATTATTATTATTATTATTATTATTATCATTATTATTATTATTATTATTATTATTATTATTATTATTATTATTATTATTATTATTATTATTATTATTATTATTATTATTATTATTATTATTATTATTATTATTATTATTATTATTATTATTATTATTATTATTATTATTATTATTATTATTATTATTATTATTATTATTATCATCATCACCACCATCATCATCATCACCACTACCACCATTTTCATCCTCATCCTTATCATATCTTTTTTTTTTCTATTCGATACAACACAAACAAAACGAAGCAACCTACTTCCCAGCAGTGATGTGGAAGTTTCCAGCCACCTTGTTCACTTCCAGGTTACCATGGAAACGACACCCATTCGTTCTGCCTGTTCTTTTACTTTTGTGATGTGGTGGTTTTGTTTGGAGTTTAAAGAAAATTTGAAAGGAAACTCTTTAAAATAAGGTCTTACGGGTAAGAAAAGATTTTTTTGAGGCCTTGTTGAGCTGTGACATGGCTCCAGAGACTGCTATGCAGGAGGTGGTATTCCTCCTTCATGCGACCATTCTGAGCCCTCAAGTACTCAAAGTGCCTCTGTGAAATAGTACATGTGATATTCAATCTAGCCCAAATGAAGAGGCCCGTTCCATGGGTCCTATGTGTGATTAAAACCCATGCTCGTATTGAATATGAAAACCTGTTGCTCAGGAGAAAACTCAAAATGAACATCCTCTTCTTTGAGCATTCCAAACTTGTCTGCATTCTCACCAGTGATGTCCAAAATATCAGCTCCCACATCTGAGTGATATAGCAAAGGTGTAGACCTTGATGGAGGATGCAATGAAAAAAAAACTCACCAGCGCATTTCATGGCCACCATAATGTCAATGTTTAGCTTCAGTCTCCTGAAAAGATGTGTGAGGTACAGATAAAAATTTATTTCCATTATTTTGTAATAATGAATTTCAACGATGAGTCATAATCATGCAAATAACGAACTTGTCATAGTGTGGGTCGATGTCATAATGGTATTGTACACCCTCATTTAGGAAGTGTCCAACTTCAAAAACTACCAACACCAGTATCAATCCAAATACCACCAGTGACACTGATTGATTAGAAATAACAAAACTGTTAATTAAATTATCTGATAAAAACTTGATTTTTTAAAAATTTGAATAAAACATTTCTAGAAAATTTTATACCAACAGCTTTTTAAGTAGTCTGATGTTTGAAAAAACTTTTTTTGAATTATGAACAATTCAGTCGAGGAGCAGTATTATAAAATAAAGTAGATATGCATCTTACATCCTCCTCCAGATACGCTCTTTTCTTGGTGATCTTCTTCTACTTTTGTGAATGCGTCCAGCTCTTGAATAAACTTGACAAAATTTCTTCTTTGTCTCATCGAAGTCATTTCAAATGATTTTTTATTATCTTTTTATTTTTCAATGCCTCAGGAACCAAGATTTGTCTCCAAATGTTAGAATCATCAAGCATTGATTTAAATTATTCTTAGTTAAATGTTCTTCAAAAAATTTTTTAAAAAAACTTCATTTTTCTGGTTAGCTAAAAATTAGTAAAAATATGTTTCAATAACAAAATGTATACTTATTAATATTTTAAACATGAAGTTTTTTTGATTTTTGAAATAAAAAAAAAACTTGATAAATTTTTCAATTATTTAAATTAAAATCTATTTCAAGAAACATTTACATAAAGTACTTCTAACTATTTTCATTACTTTTAAATACAAATGATGATTTCAGCCAATCATCTATTTCCACGATCGCCGGCTATTTAGTTGAAATTGGGTAGTTCGGATTCGTTTGTTACTAGGTATTTTAGAAAGGAACGAGTCAAACGAAATGAAATTCTTTTTACGTAAGTTTTTTTCCATAAATTTCACAATTTGTTTAATTAATTTTTTTTCTTCTAGTTTTTACATTCTTGAGTGTCGCGTCGGCTCTCTACTCAAGTTCTGATGACGTCATTGAATTGACTGATTCAAACTTCAAGAACAAAGTCATAGGTGGTGAGGAGTTGTGGTTTGTAGAATTCTATGCTCCTTGGTGCGGACATTGTAAAACTCTTGCTCCAGAATGGAAAAAAGCTGCCACTGCCTTGAAGGTTTACCTCAAAAAGTGTTTTTTTGACACTCGACTTCTTCATGTTTAACCAACAAATTTTTTAATATTATTTGCAGGGCGTAGTTAAAATAGGTGCAGTGGATGCCACAGAACACAGGTCAACAGGATCATCTTACAATATTCAGGGCTTTCCAACAATAAAAATTTTTGGAAGCAACAAAAACAGTCCTTCTGACTATCAAGGAGCTCGATCAGCACAAGCCATTGTTGATAATGCTCTTTCTCAACTAAGAAACCTTGTGAATGATAGGCTCAAAGGTGGCAGTGGAGGAGGTGGTGGAAGATCTTATGAAAAAAAGGTTGTTCAGGCTTGAGTACTGATTTTAAGTTTTTCATTTCAAAGAAATTAGATATTTCAAGCTTTCTATAAACCCACAGACAGGAGACAAGAAGGATGTGGTTGTATTGACAGATAACAATTTCGATGACCTGGTGCTGAACTCACAAGACATGTGGCTAGTGGAGTTTTTTGCTCCATGGTGTGGTCATTGTAAGAACCTTGAGCCAGAGTGGGCCTCTGCTGCCACTCAGCTGAAGGGCAAGGTTAAAGTTGGAGCCGTTGATGCTACTGTCAACACTGTTCTTGCAAACAGATTTGGGGTTTGTTACTTTTTTTCACTTATTTCACTGTAAATCAATCAGAAGTATCCATGGATTAAAAATACTTTATACTTATCACACAGGTGAATGGTTACCCCACAATCAAGGTGTTCCCATCAGGAGGCAAGTCACAAGAGGATGCAACAGACTTCAATGGAGGCAGGACTGCCTCAGACATAGTCAACTGGGCTCTCGATCAACTATCTGAGAACCTACCTGCTCCTGAGGTTCTGCAACTCACTACTGAAGAGCGCCTCAAAGAAGCCTGTTCACAACATCAGGTAGTGTCATTGAGTGTTTATTCGTGTGCAGTGTGTTTTTATTACACATCATTCATCAACCAGGTGTGCGTCATAGCGATCCTACCGCACATTCTCGACTGCGACTCCAAGTGTAGGAACAACTTCATTGATATCCTCCAGAAACAGTCGGAGAAGCACAAAAAAAGACAATGGGGGTGGGTGTTTGTGTTTTCCAGGCTGTCTCAAGGTTTATGATTAATTGCCCATTACCACACCATGCAGCTTTTTGTGGGCAGAGGCAGGAGCTCAGCCAGAAGTAGAACAGGCATTTAACATTGGAGGCTTCGGCTACCCAGTGTGTTTTCTTCTTTTTTCATCCCTGTCATCTGTGTCAACTTTACCAATGGTTTTGATCATCTTGTACTGGTTTGCAGGCGTTGTCAGTGTTGAACTCACGCAAGATGAAGTATTCTTGGCTGAGGGGCTCGTTCAGTGAGAAAGGAGTCAACGAGTTTCTGCTGTAAGTATTGTAATCCTCACACACACTATCCCACAATAATACACATTAGAAATACAAGTTCAATTACAGTGGCACCAACACCAGAGTTTAAAGACCCTTTTCAACTCCCCCTAAGCCATCTTCACCACTTCACTACAGCGAAGTGGCAGTGGGCAGGAGCTCCACAGATGCCATCCGCAACAACCAACTGCCTCCCGTGGTGCAGACTGAGGCCTGGGATGGCAAGGATGGAGAGGTTCCTTGTGCTCCTTTCATGCTCTACTCGCTGCCCGCATGCATATGTACATGCACGCATGGTTACATATGTACGTACATGCTTGTACACTCACATGCACATTTACACACACACACAGCTTCCAGTGGAAGATGACATCGACCTGAGTGATGTTGACCTGGATGAGCTGCCAAGTGGGAAGCAGGAACTCTAAAGGCCATTGACCACCTCACGCTTACTTTTTACTTTTAAACAACCATCATCATCATAATTACCTAGCACTAAATTTACAATTTTCATTCTCATGTTATCAACATCCTAACGTTATATTTGAGTGTTGCGATGTGTTATTTGAGCTGATATAATGCAAATGTGCCATTGATAGAAGCAAATCTCCACATTTCAAGGAAGTCCCACCATGGCTGTTCGTCCTTTTCAGCTTCCATGCTCTTCATTGTTCTTGAAATTCATTCTCTGCGTATTAACACGTTTTCATGTTTTAATAAATTATTTTGTTTACTTTATGAACTCTGCTATCTCTTCAATCTTCGCGAAACTTGGTCAAAGAAAAACAAATGTTACATCGCTCTTTGACCTGCAGCACTCTTTCGATTCAAGGTACTCATAAGGACCGTTTGTTCTCTTTCTCATTCATTTTGGCATGATATTTTGTTACTGGTAGCTTTAATATATAATATTCACAAATTAATTTCACTCTTGGACATCCAATAAAAATAATTTATACATTACCCAAGTGGTGTGTCGTCGAAGGAGTTGCTAGTTGAACTTTCGTTTATTGGTTTTTTATTCATTGGGAATTGACGACAAAAATGTTTGAAGGATACAACAACGAACTCTTGTCATTTCAGAAGCTGGTAAATTCCTTTGTTGTTTTGTCTGAAGGTCATTTTCACTCTTACTTATTCAAATAAAAAATAAGTATTTGAATAACTTAATAATTCAATATTTTACTTGCTTATCAAAATTGGCTTATTTTCGCCTTTAACAGTTCCTATCAGAGCGCTTTTGAACGGGTTAGCGTTGTACAAATGATTTTATTAGATTAGATAAGATTAATTGGTCAGTGACAGAAAATTGTATTTTTTATACCCGCGTAAATGAGTAAGAATAAAAGGAGAGTTGAAACACAACTCAATATAAACAACGCCATAAATTATCGACTTTTTGACTTTTTTCCCTCAATCAATATGTCATCAAGCTTCTCATTCGCCCTTTCTTCCACCACCCATAGTTTGACCTTCTCCTTTGACTTACCTTCCTCTCATACCACAAATAAAATCTTTTTTTTTTCCATCTTTGCTTTATCAAACAACTGAAACCATTCCTAGACAATCCCACCTTCAAATATATAATTTTTTCGCTTATTTTTTCCTTTTTTGAGCATTGTTACTTTATACTACGGACTTTGAACATAGTTCTAAAGGACGCATTAAAATTGTTTGGATTAGATTAGACTCCCCGGGAAAACGCTACACCCTTTCGCCAAATCTTTTGATAGCGCTGCTCTTTTAGTTTCTGATACTCACAAAATCTCTCGTATGCCTCCTGTTTTCATCTCTTTACACTGGTTGTCTCTATATAAAAAATCACATTACAAAATCTGCACTTTCAAAATTTTTGAAATAAAAAATAATCTCTCACCTAACTACTTAACAGACCTTTTTTTCCCGTAGACTTTATTCAATCAACACCAAACAGACGCTGAAGATGGTAAAAAGCACAGCTAGTAACCGAAAAAATAGAAAACCGTCAGATTAATACAAGTTGCAATGTTACAAGAAATCAAGAACAAGATTGACTATGAAAAGCGAATTAATGAACCTTGGTCCCACAACTCTACTGGGTTATGCCACTATAATAATATTCGTATTTTCACTGTATTGTATTGTATAACTTTAAAAAGTGTTAAAATAAATCTAAATGATAACGAAGAACAAAATTAACTATAGAATCAAGGTGATAAAAATTGAAAAGACTAAATTGAATAATAGTTTATAAACAAATCAAATTACTATCGAAGAATATCTAAGGCGAGAGAATGACATAAATCAGAATATGTGAATAGTAAAATTAACCAGAACCGTTATGTCACAACGGATCGAAGGGATTAAAGAGCAATATTTTTTTTCTTTTTCTTTTAATGCGTTGCCAACGTGATGCCAGTTTTTGCCGCTGAGTTTTCATTCCTAAAATTTCACTATTTTGATCACTTTTTTTCAAATTTTTAATTGATTTGTTGATTTCAATCACTATTTCATTGTGTTTAATATTTTTTCAACTTTTCTCTTGCGATTTGTTCATTTCGTAGGTTCAATGCCGACTTTTAGGACTGATAACATTCTGTTCTCGTATATTTTGATGTTTTCTTTTCAAGTTCGACTGTTCGCCGTGTTTTTATAACATTTCCAGCGTATGTCAAGACTTGATCTAATAAAGACTATATAAAAGGTATAAAAATTTGACTATAGAATCAAATCAAAAAGCTTTAAAAATATATAATTGAGTTCATAAATTCAAAGCATATAAATAACTCTTGAAGAAAGTTTCATTCAGGGTACTTTTTTTTGTCTTCGATTCAGCCTCTTCATACATTCACAGTATTCTGCCTGGAAACCATAATTCCTTGCAATGTCTTCCAACACTTACTTATTCTCTTGTTGAGTAAGTTAACAAACGGTTTTCTGTAGCTGTTGGTTTACAATTGCAATGCCTGCATTTCAATAAGAGAAAAGGGCGGACTAAGCCATTTTTCAAAATTACTTCAGAATCTTTTAACCAGCAAAAACTGTAACTCTCAGATAGATTAACTAATTTATAACTAATATTTCCAACCAAAAAGTTTAAATAATTCAAATAAAATAAATTAAAGTAACGGCCATACACGCATTCGCACAACCGAAAACACATAACTTTTCAAGTTGCCTCTTCGTAAGGGACTGAGATCTTCTACTCATTCTCTTTTCTCAAGGTATCATGTAATTATACTTTTGCTAAATCTGTAATTTCCCACTGTGGTCCCCTTTTGTAGGACTTTCTTCCTCCCGATCTCATCATTGTTACTTCTCTTCTTTGTTTTCGCGAAGCTCTTGAAACGTTTCACTTTAAACAGTTTTTAGCATAACGTTTTTTAACATTGTGATCAGCGCTATATAAAGTTTGAATTAGATTAGATTTGAATGCTTGACGCTTTTCAAATCCATGTAACAGAAAATGAAGAAAAAAACTAAGCATAAATCGGCAATTGAAGAAAACTTAAAAAAATATTATTTTTATAAACTTCAAGAACATTACGTGACCGAGATATAATGGTAAGACGTTTATGTACACTGAGTTCCCACCAACTTCTTTACATCCAAGATGCGCCCTCGAAACTCTACGGGGTTAATGCCACTATAATAATATTCGTTTTTGTATTGTATTGTATGCGCCTATTCATTAACCTTCCAAAGAAACAATGGGACCAAACGAAAGATTTTTTTTAATTATAAGAAAATATTGCAAAACAAAACATCAGCAACAACACACAGAGCCTGCAGCAAAAAGACCACCAGGTCTCTCCAAGCAGGTGGAACAAACGCATGGACCCGTCCATCTACTGCCAAACCTTCGACCAACTCATGCTAACCAGTGAGTTCCTTTGGAACTTGAAAGAAAATTTAATGATTTTGTTATCCAAAAACTGTTTTTAGCTAATCTAAGCAAGGGAATTGTAACGTGCTTTTTAGCTTTTTTTAACTTACAACCAGAATCCGCTAGAAATTTTCCTCACAGCTTTACAAATTAATTTATTTTTCTTCCTAATTCTTTCATTTCTTTTTGTATGATTACGTTTTAAACTTTTTGAAATTTTGTATTCAACATTTTCTAGGGAACGTGTATATATTTTTGTCAAAGTTACATAATTCTTTTTCATTCCAAAATCAAACAAGTTTTCTATAGAAACATTCTACTTACGAATTATAGAAAATTTCAATATCATGCTGTTATTATTCTATGAAGTCTTCAACTAATCAGCTGTTTGCTTTTCAATATAATAAAAATGAATTGCTTAAAATCGAGTTTATGAATAACAATACGTTTTTTAAAGAAAGTGGAGAATTTTTGAATAAGGGTTACCACGTCGAAACGGTGAAATACGGAGAAAAAGAGAAAGAAGTTTATGACATCATCAAGCCAGATTATGTCACAGGTAGGACCCTCGACATGTTTTAGAAACCTAATATAAGTGATCTACTGTATGTACCATGACAAACAGACAATACACCCGTGGTGGTATTTTTCCATGGAGGCTATTGGAAGGAAGGATCGTGAGTAACAAGTTTTTGAAAATTTGTTACCCTATCTCAATGAAATCTTTTTTGAACCCTCAGAAGAAACCATTTTCACGCTCCTTCAGAGGCAATCGTGGAGAAAGGCGGTTTGTGTGTCTGTGTCGGATACAATTTAGTACCGCAAGGTATGCATGCTAAAGTTGTCAAAAATAAAATTGACTAGTTTAATATTTATAAATTCATTTCAAATTTCAAACACCCTTTTGTATTCAATTTTGGTCTCTTATTACTTTATGTCATTGACTTGTATAAGCTTTCTTGATTTCTTGAGTTATTTGAAAATATTTAGCTAACATTTTTTCCAATTTTTCAGTAGATCTGAGTGAAATAATGCAAGAAGCAGCCAGAGCGATTGAACACTTGCTCACCATTACCTTCAAGAACTCAAGGTCTTATCTAATCTAACCAAGACATTTATAACGCGCCCTTTAGCACTCTCTTCGAAGGGGCTTCCATGGAAACGATTTTAATTGCTGTGGGTTACTAGAGATTAGACACTTTAGGACGGCATCTGTACTCTGAACGAGTTGTCGCTTTCAGAACTCAACCCTGGGCTCACACGATCACACTTTATAGAGAAACAGGCCAATAGTTATACCGCAAGCGCAAAAGTGTTAAACACAACAAAAAACCATAAGGCTACTAATAGTCAGTGTGAAATAAGAATAAAATTCATCATAATAAATATGAAAAAACCGAAAAAAATGTAAAATTTTTGGACTATGAATAAGTCTAAGTTATTAAATCAAGTAAATACTGAGGTGTATGAAATAGTTCACGTTCATATCAAATAACTATTGAAAAATGTTTCATGTTACAGAAAATGTCACAAAGAAAGAAAATGAAATAGGGAAACAAAGACGAATTAACCAAAACTTTAATGTCATGAAAAATTCAAGTGTAGATCAAGAGCTAAATAAACTAAGGAATCAAACAAACAATTCTTAAGAATTTATAGTAGCTCATATGCACACCAAATAACTACTGAAGAATGTTTCGTGTTAAAAGGAACCCTACAAAGAATGGCGTAAGAAAAAAAAAAGAAACAAAATCAGCAAGACTGCAATGTCGTAAGAACCCAAAGCGAAATTTAAAAAAAAATTGAACTTTGCAATTTCTTAGATTAATTGTAACATTACAGTTTTAGGTAAAATGATGAAAAATTCTTTACTAGTCGTTCAATACTAACTATGATTCAATTCTAAATTTTTGAGATTCATCAATTCGAGTCTAAAGTCTTTTGATGCCTTGCAATAGACAATTGACAGTTTTTATGATATTTCCAGTTGCCTCTTTTAAAAAATCAGTTTATAAATCTGCGCTCACATGTTTAAAATAAAAAAATAATCACTCACTTGACTACTTAGCTGACCTTTTTAAGCTGCCTCCTCGTAAGAGACTGAGATCTTCTACTTACTCTCATTTTTTAGGATCCATCTAATATTACTTATGCTAAATCTGCACTCTTTTGTACTGTGGCCCTTTTCTGTGGAACTCTCTTTCCCCTAACCTTACCCCATTACTTCTCTATCATTTCATAAAGCCCTCAAAACTTTGTTGTTTAAACAGTTCGTAGCAAAGCGCTCTTGAACAGTGTGATCAGTGCTATACAAACGATTTGATAAGATTGGATTAGATTCAGTTATTGTTACTTTTTTCTATTATTTCGATTGTTCGCCATGTTCTAGACTATTTCCAGCGTCTGTCTGGATTTGTTTCAAAAACAATTATGAAAAAAAAGTTAAACCAACTAAAACTGTTATTACAAAAAGTCCAGGTCGACATCTAAAAGCAAAATTGATAAAAATATGAACATAAAAATTTGAATATAATTGCTTTAGTCGCATCAAATAACTATTGAAGTATGTTCAATTATTGTAAGATGAGCTTGATTTAGGGGTCAAGGAACATTTCTTCTCACCCATTTTCCTTTCAGCCCTATTCCATAATCACCTAAAAGCCCCCGGTTGACAATTTCACCCTACTGTTACTCATTTCAAGCGAAAAATAGCGGAAGACTTTTGGTAACCAACACAAACTATAACTACCACAGAAACAAACTGTTCTATCAGTAATTTATATTACTTAAAACTAATATTTTGAAACTTGAAATTTCAACTTATCAGTGAAAACGGTTTAAATAGAATAATTAAAAAGAGCAGAAAAAAACAGCCATACTGTAACGAAAGACAATTATACTTTTCAATCAAAACTTAAAATCACATTATATAACTATTGAAAAGTTTTATTCAGAATTTTTTTCTTTTTTTCCAGCCATTTCTCATATTCACAGATAAGTCTGTTTTGATACCGCAATTCCTTATAATGCCATTTAACATTCGCTTACTTTCTTGTTGAATAAGTTGGCAGTCGGTATTTATGTAGCCACTGGTTGACGATTTCACTTCAATTCCTTAAATTTCTTGTGACATCACGTTTGTATTAATTTGATACTTACTTGTTATTTTATTCGCCATGCTTTTTAGAATCTTCAGCATCTGTCACGAAAAACGAGAAACGAGTTTTCTCACTGCTTGGCTAATAGGCAACTTATTTGAGTTGCTTCTTTTTAAAATCGAACACAATTTTAATTGAATCTATTATAAATATATCTTTTTAATTCAAGGAAACTATATTCGAATTAATAAAAGAAGAGAATGTTCGCCAACAGTCGAACAAAGGGTAACAAAAGGTCGTTACAACTAAATCTATCTAGTCTTATAAGTTATTTTTAGAGAGTCTTTTAATAAGCATCTAAATTTGATTTTTTGTTAAATTACAAACTTGCTAGTTTAGTGAAATTGGTTAGTTGAAAACCCTTATTCATATGACTCTTTTGGCGCAGTAGTACTTCAGGTATTTTCTTCAGTTTCTTGCGATGGCGTTTTATTGAATATCTTTATTATTAATTGCCGCTCACTCCAAGAGTGTACAGCCATTCAGTAACGTAAATGAAGCATTTTAAAATCACATAAATCTATAGAAAATATTTCTCGAAACAGCTTCAACGACATATGATAACTCAATTCAAAACAGAAGGATATACTTTTGGGCTCATTGCGCAGGCGTGGTAAATGTCATATGGGGTTGTTGTCATGCCAACCTCAGTGAGACAGCTTTGCAGGCTATCAAAGGTAAGAGTGGCATAGTTCTTCCACATCACTTGAAACTAACAACCTTCTTGCACAGGCTTCATGCTGTTTTCAGGGGTGTACGACTTGAAACCGTTGTCTCTTACTTCAGATAACGACACACTGAACATGAGCAGGTTTGATACACGAAAACCTATCTAACTTTAACTTCTTCTAATCTTATTCAATTAAAACATTTTTGAAGCGCCTTTCAGCCCTTCTATGCTTTTCTGTACTTGCTACTTTACAATTGACATTACTATAGCTGTTCCTACATTTTGTTCAGAAATGAAGTGGAGAATTTCAGCCTTGTCGAAAAATCAAACCTAGAAGCTCTTCTCAGCCGCTTTAGGCACTGTGACTTTTTGCTGGCTATGAACCAACACGAACCTTCGGAGTTCTTCAGACAAAACAATTTTTTCAAAAAGGTGTCCGTTTTAAAAATTTTCTCTATAAACAGTTCACAACATTCGTTCATTCAAACTGTTGCAGTTGTTGCGCGCCAAAAACCTTCGAGTGCAAGAGGTGGAGTTTGAAGGGTGGGACCACATGCAGTGCATCGAGATGATGTGCCAGCAAGAGTCATTGGTCACACAGGCGAGTCTCACATCCACACTATAAATCTCAAAGTTTAGTACAAACGTCTAAAACGTAGTATAACCAGCGCTATAGAAACGATATGATTAAATCAAAACATGCTAACCAAGCATTTATACAAATGCGCTTGAGTAACACTCAATGGCACTTTCTTGAAGGACTTCATAACATTGCACAGATAAATCTGGAGTTTGTTGGTTTGTCAAAAGCGAAGTGAAGAAGTTTATGTGTCCATCACTGAACTGGAAATTCTCAGATTTAGATCATATTTTAATATCTAAATATTTCTTTTAGTTCGACTATTCCCCGTGTTTTTGTAACATTTCCAGCGTATTTCTGGACTTGATCTAATAAAGACTATGGTGGTATTTTAGCATGCTCACATTCCCGCTTTGAATATAACATGAATTACCAACTTTCTTAACAAGGTTCAATAAATATTGCACACAAGTTATCGTCTCACTGATTCTTCACTTCTTGAAGACATCCATCATTTCTTCAACTTGAGAATATTTGAAAGTTTTTGTAAATTAGATTGTACTCAAGGCTTTTTCTAGATTTTCAATGAATTTTGCTACACACAGACACGCCAAATCTGATTTTTCTACTGTAGCTTTTAAATAATAACATAAATAATTTCCTTTATATTTTATAGTAAATACGAAAACTCTGTGTCAAATTGTGGCTGAAAAGAGGTGCCTCCCCACACTGAGATTCAAATTAAGAAATTTGCAGTAATAAAAATTTTTTTTTATTCTATAAAATAAAAAATTAACAAAAAAGATAATCATCATTGGGTGTTGCCGGTCTCTATCACGTGGGATATAAAGTCTCTCACCAGGTGCTGAAAAGGATGAGGATTTTGTTAAAATTGAATTTCGATGCGGAGTGCAAAGAAATATGTTAATGACACTCACAGCTATCAGCACGTCTGCCATGCTTTGTGTCACGTGGTGTTGTCGTTTGAACGGTTCACTCAATGTCAACTTTTCATCCGCCCCCCCTACCATCACCAAACCAGTGTTGTGATGGGTGGTTTTGAGGATGGCTTCAAGACGTGTCATTGGACAGTGCAACTGACCAATCACGAAGAGAGTAGGTAATTTGATTGCCAAGCTTGCCTGGTGCTCGTGTGAGAGGGGCAGGCCCATGCAGACCACAGCTGTGACGTCATCCAGCTTCATCTGCAAAAAGGTTGGTCCTGTAGTTGTTGTTGGTATCAATGTTGTTGTTGAAAATATAAAATAGTTAAAAGTGTATCAAAGGCAAAGAACCAGGAAGGAGAAGAGAGAGGTGTTGTGTTGACACACCAACACCACTGACGTGTCCTCCTCCTTCACCTGCAAACAAGAACTCACTAGTGCACCTTCCAATCCATCCACTCATTGAGGATAACTTCACCATCCACTCATTAAGGATAACTTCACCATCCACTCTTTGAGACGAACTTCACCATCCACTCACCTCCTTTATCTTTTTCTTGACACTTTCCACCACGTATCGCATATATGACATTATCACTTCCTCACTCAGAGACTTGAAATTCTTATTGGCATCTTCCTCATAACTGTCATTGAAGTCATTGTTGTTGTTGTTGACACCATGGTAGGAGGACCTCTTCTTGAGCATCTTGCAGACAAAGTGAGGGCACTGGATGGAGTGGACTGTTCCAAGTGGTCGAAGAGCTCTGCGCACAGGTCGCAGACAGTTGTGCTGTCTTGAAGACAAGAGTGCTGTCGAGAGGTAGTCTGGTGCAAGAATGAAGGTCACATGACCGAGAAGAGGCTGCAACTGTATGAATTGCAAGTGGAGAGATGGTGGTGTTTTTAGACTTTGGATGTGAAGTTGGTTTTATAAAGAGTTTGAGACAAGGAGGAGGTTTGAAGGATGGAAGAGGTTTGAGGCATGAAGGAGGTTTGAAGGATGGAAGAGGTTTGAGACATAAAGGAGGTTTGAGAGATGAAGGAGGTTTGAGAGATGAAGGAGGTTTGAGAGATGAAGGAGGTTTGAGAGATGAAGGAGGTTTGAGAGATGAAGGAGGTTTGAGAGATGAAGGAGGTTTGAGAGATGAAGGAGGTTTGAGGCATGAAGGAGGTTTTGAGACATGAAGGAGGTTTGAGAGATGAAGGAGGTTTGAGGCATGAAGGAGATTTGAGGCATGAAGGAGGTTTGAGAGATGAAGGAGGTTTGAGAGATGAAGGAGGTTTGAGACATGAAGAAGGTTTGAAGGATGGAAGAGGTTTGAGGCATGAAGGAGGTTTGAAGGATGGAAGAGGTTTGAGGCATGAAGAAGGTTTGAGAGATGAAGGAGGTTTGAGGCATGAAGGAGGTTTGAGAGATGAAGGAGGTTTGAAGGATGGAAGAGGTTTGAGACATAAAGGAGGTTTGAGAGATGAAGGAGGTTTGAGAGATGAAGGAGGTTTGAGAGATGAAGGAGGTTTGAGAGATGAAGGAGGTTTGAGAGATGAAGGAGGTTTGAGGCATGAAGGAGGTTTTGAGACATGAAGGAGGTTTGAGAGATGAAGGAGGTTTGAGGCATGAAGGAGATTTGAGGCATGAAGGAGGTTTGAGAGATGAAGGAGGTTTGAGGCATGAAGGAGATTTGAGGCATGAAGGAGGTTTGAGAGATGAAGGAGGTTTGAGAGATGAAGGAGGTTTGAGACATGAAGAAGGTTTGAGAGATGAAGGAGGTTTGAGAGACGAAGGAGGTTTGAGGCATGAAGGAGGTTTGAGAGATGAAGGAGGTTTGAGAGATGAAGGAGGTTTGAGAGATGAAGGAGGTTTGAGAGATGAAGGAGGTTTGAGAGATGAAGGAAGTTTGAGAGATGAAGGAGGTTTGAGGCATGAAGGAGGTTTGAGAGATGAAGGAGTTTTGAGAGATGAAGGAGGTTTGAGAGATGAAGGAGGTTTGAGAGATGAAGGAGGTTTGAGAGATGAAGGAGGTTTGAGGCATGAAGGAGGTTTGAGAGATGAAGGAGTTTTGAGACATGAAGGAGGTTTGAGAGATGGAAGAAGTAAGCTAAGAGAACTAACTGGTTGAGGCACAATGTCAGTGGGTGACTGCAAAAGTAAGTGGAGGAAGTCACAGGTCACTGCAGGCATCCTTTTCCTTTGTGCATACATAGGTATTCAAAATGTGTTTGTATGTATTTATATGTGTGTGTCTGTGTGTTTAAAAGGATGCCACAAACCTGAGGTTTCTGAAAAGACTGGAACATAGAACTGACTTCTACAAACAAGATAGAATCTTCATGAAGTTAACTCTAAGTACAATATGAAGTGTTTTGGAAAATGAACAATAACTGATCATTACCTGTGCACACAAGACTTGCAGCAAACTCACATAAGCTACCAGACCATCTTCATCCAACCTTCTCACTACACTCTCGTGTAACCACGATAATCTCTGTAATTTTAAAACTAAGCATAAATGAAGCATTCATTTTAAGAACTAACTTCAAAAAGTTTTATAGAGTTTGACATCAAACACAAGATTTTTACAAATATATGTACTAACAAATGGATGAACGGACAAAAAATGACGAATGAAGATTTTGTAGAAGTCTTCGATAACATTGCTTCTGTGGGCCAAGTGTTGGAGGTTTGTGGCATCATTCGGAGAAGAATTGAAGGTGACAGAGATGGATTTGAGTTTGAGCTTGAGAGCTTTTAACACTTGTAAAACTTTCTTGCATGCTACCAGGCAGTCACTTCTGATGATCGTTTTATTAAATTGCTCTTATTAAATTAACATCAAAGATGGTGGTTGATTAAACTTCAGTGTCAAACAATTCTGACTCATCTAATAGAGAAGCCTCATGTTCTTTATCACACAGCTTGGCCACATACGAATGTCTTGATGTGATAAAAAAAATTAAAGAATTTTTTCCAAAAAATATAGTAATTTCAACTCACTCTTCAAAAAAAATAAGTTTGTTGATGGAACTTTCAACGTCAAAGTATTTTTGACAAATGTAAGCATTTTGTTGCTCACTTTCCTCCATCTCCTCTACATCAATTTCTTCATTCCTGTTGAAATTTAACGGAATTAACTGATATGTTAAAAAAAAAAATCTAAGCAAAAAATGCACTATACCCGCGGTCATTAAAAACTGAAACGTGATTTTTGAAAAGAAAAACAGTTGGAAAATGCTTGGAGCGGTTGTTCAATTTTACGGTACTGTAAGAATGATCAAGCTGTATGGTCTTGAGAGACGTCTCGTAGTTTTTATCAGTCACTAAATAATACATAATAATTTTACAAAAGAATTAATTATCCGGAATATTTCGCAGAAAACCCCTTTCGAAACTCATAGTACAAAAGTGTTTTTAAAACTAGAATTTCTTTTTAACTTCAAATCAGCGCAATATTTCAAAATTAATTACTAATGAAAAATTATTTTTAAAAAATCAATATTCAGGAAAAAAAAATAGAATAATGAGAATTAGTTAATTTTTATTCTAGTTCATTGAGCATAAGCAAGTTTTGTGCCAAACTCTCAAGCTGAAACATTATTCGTTTCAAATTGCGTGAAAAAAAGATAAAGGTAACGATAAAAATTTAGTTGAATTTTTGTTGTTTTATTAGTTAACTGAACATGAAAAGTTTTCAAATTACAAACCAACTAACTTGTCAAGCTACGAAAATATTTGAATAATAGACACAAAACTAATCAACTTTCAAAATTATCAAAAGTACTATAATATTCACTGATTCTACTTTCAAACTACTGGCCTACTAAATTAGCAAAATTGATATAGATTTTTATAGTCTCATAATACATTATTTTTCAATGGTTTTTATTAGTTCATACTTTCAAAACAGTCCATACTTCATATAGTCCTTTATAAGTTGTTATTAAAGAGTGAAATCGGAAAAAAACTGGAAATCATGAACAAATAAACTGAAGAAAGCATGAAACTTGAAAAAAACGATTGTGAGATTGCATGAGAGTGTATTCATTTCGAAAGAAGAGAATAAATGAATAAATGAAAAAGTTGTTAACTATATGTATAGAAGAATAATAATTGTACAAAACTGGAATTTTAATGAAGGATAAAACAAACCATTAATTTCAATTCAGCATGAGTAGAGTTGGGTTTGCGAATTGGTATTCGAAGAACGTACCACTCACATGGAAATAGCGGAAATTGATGAAAGTTCCCTCTCGCATGGTCAGTCAAGCATGCCCGAAAATACCAGGGCATGAATGTGGTTGACTTCATAAATATACACTTAACTCATGATCGTTCTTGATAGAGTAACTGCCAACTAGCTTCACGAAGCTTCTATAAAACGAACTACTTCTTGAAACACACCACTAGGAATTTGTGTCGGTTAAATTTTTTTGAAAAATGATAAAACAATCGATAAAGCTGAAATAGTGCGTTCTTAATTTCAAATAGGTTATTGTGTTAAAAACTGAATATTTTACAAAATGTATGAAAGCTAAACATGAAAAGTCAGAGGTCTTTATCGAGACAAAACGCTGTGGAGTTGGAAGACTTTGCAAGTCCTCTAGAGAACACCCACATCGTCAACGAGGTTTATGGCTCTCTCGAACAGTTTTCAACGGCCATCATACCCTGTCTTCAACCACCATCCTACACTGACCTCGTCAAACATTTCCGTCGAGAATCTAAAGAATTCCATAACAACCAACAAAGCAACAAACATCAACATAAAGTAGTTTCAAGCAAAGAAATATGGAAGAAAAGGAACTATCAGAAACACCTGCGCAAGCAAATCAGTGAAAAACCTTACAATTCCGACTCTCCAAAAGCAGCAACAACAAGCAGTGCAAGAGACCAGGGTCCTCGAGTGCTGCACAAGTGCTGCAGAAGGGGTGACGTCGACTGTGTTCGCCTGCTTCTCTTGTCACCCTCCACAGACCTAGACGCTCTTTGTGTCATCGGTGACGTCAGCAACATTACACCCCTCCACTTGGCCGTTCAGCACAAACACTACGAAGTGGCCAGACAGCTGTTGGAAGGCGGTTGCCAAGTCAA
>OX387247.1:3283106-3310606 GCA_947562095.1 Branchellion lobata | reverse complement strand
CGTAGGAGACGAAGGCCTTCCACAAGAGCAAAGAATTTACTTGAGAATCCAACATCCTCCACTTTCAGAACTTTGTATTTTCTTGGACAAGGAGTGGTCAGTTGGAAAAAGTATAGATGTGATTGCTGACAAACTCAAAGTTGAAAACAAAAACAACATGGCGCATTGTAAGGTTTTATGTCTTTTCAATGATGCTGGTACGTGCCTCGAAACGAGTTCAAAATGGACGCATCTTCTCAACGAAGAAACAATCTTTAGTGGCTCAGAACTAACATTATCGCTCACTTAATTTTGAACATACATAAGAAATCTTAGAAAAGATGTGCTTGCATTGATATATATATAAAATTTGTTCATGTTCAGTTCATTCAATCGTTCAAATGTTTTTGTCATCTCATTTTGGCAGCTTTTCTTCCATCGCGTATCACGTATTTTGAAATTGTTTACGAAAATTTTAACCACTTGTTTATTTATATTTACCCTTCTTAATAATTTGAGTTTTTTGCAATTTTTTCAAAACAACAAAACGAAAAATACTTTTTTTACTATAAATGGATTTAATTTTTTATGTGACGTTTTGTTGTGTCAATATAAATTAATTTTAAACTAGCCGTTAACTACAATTTCGTTTAAATACAAAATACTTTCGATTATTCTTCAAATAAAGTTATACTATGTTAGTTTCAACGTTGTATATTGGAAATTCTATCTGATTCCGATGGCAAGCTGCAAAATAAGTTTGACAAAATCAAAAAAGTAGTCCAAAAGCAAGGAGGGAGACGCAGGTGTGGGGCATGTGTCTGTTGAGCGAGGCGGCCAGGGTTTATGCCGCCTACGTGGCCCTGCTGTTACAGATGGCTTGCATGGTGCTTGGAGGCTTCTTACTTGCGGCTGGAATCTATTTAAAAGTTAAATTATGTGTTAAGTAAAACCAATTTTCAAGTTTGGCTAACATTTATATCAAAGTGATATCATCTTCGAAGTCTTCAAAGCCGACAAACATCGTGGGACAGGTAGTGTTCGAGGAGTACGAGAACATGAAATACGAGTACATCGGGGAAGCCTTCCCTAACTTTCTCATCGTTGTTGGAGTCTTGCAGCTGGTGTACCACCTCGTGGGGGTACAGGCAAGCATCACGGCCACCGACTGGCGCAAGGTGTACCGTAACAAGGCCATTCATCGTTCCATGACCTTCTTCTTCATCATCGTCAACATCATCTTCATCTTCGTGCTCTTCATCACTGCCGTCCTTCTTGTCAGCTTTCCCAAAATCCTTCGTGAGGTACTTTTTACTAATTTCTAAAGTACCTTTTGAACTTGCTTTCTCTGCTACCTCTAGGCATGGACAAAACTGCTGAAGGAAAAACTTAGAAATTACGCCAGCAATCTGGACAATAAAATAATGATTGACCACATCCAGTTTAACTACAGGTACCAATACTTTCCCACCGATCTACCGATCCTTGTCCTTCACCACAAGCTCTTCCACCAGGTGTTGTGGTGCTGCTAACGACGCAGATTGGCACAAGGTAGCGTGGTTGAGAGACGGCAAAATTCCAGTGGACAACAACTACAACAACATCAAAGCGTGCGTCGTTTTCTTCCGCAATCATCAAGATCCAGCAACAATACAATACAATAAAACAAAATACAATACAATACAAAGACGAATATTATTATAGTGGCAGTAGAGTTTCGAGGCCACTCAAAATTTATTGTTATTACTATAGTATAAAAATAAAAATAGAATAAAACTGAATGAATACAATTCCTTGTAAAGAAGAAGTAAACTAGAATATTATTATGGTTGAGGGAGTTAGGGGAGGAATTTATTTAACAGGTGGGCTTCAGAGATCGACAAAAGGATTTAGATGAACTTGATTTCAAACTGTTAGGCAGGTTGTTTCACAACTTAGGTCTACTGACGCTGAATTATCTTAATACTAATGATTTAAGCTTGTGTTTGTTAGAAATAACATCCTTTGACTTAGCCGATCTTAGTCCATAGAACTTCATACAACGCTCTATAGAAGCCCGCTTGACACACGGAAGAAGACCCTGTGTTTTCAGAGTCTCATAATCATTTTTGAGTTTTGAAATTCTGGAAATAGAACGCTCATGAACAGTGTGGATCAGCGCTACAAAAATAATTTTATTAGATTCGTGTAGAATAGTCTTCTAATAATTATGAGACAAATTAGTCTTCAATGCAGCTCACGACGACGAAACACCTTCCATCTCCAACCACGTTCCATCAGACAGGTCATTAGGGGGTACTTTAAGGGCGAAGGAGTTCCGTGGAGTTGTTGCAATGTTATGGCAACATTGCCCTGCATCAACATGTTCTACACCGAAGAGTCACGACACGACAACTACAACTCCGACGTCGACCGAAGCATTTACAAAAGAGGTTCCTTCTGTCTTTGCTAATTTTTTTTGAAAGCAATGGAGGTTTTTGTGGGATTAAGTTGCATGTATGTCTTTTTTTTTTAGGTTGTGGCTATGCAATCTCCAAAGAAATCGGATACTGGCTAGCAATCCTGGGAAAAGCTACCTTTTTGTTTCTAGTTGTGGAGGTATTCCATGTTTCAATTTCCCTTATGAGATAACTCTATAAATAACGAACCAAAGTTTTCAATCTTCAATCTCTTGGCAGATCCTTTCCCTGGTGGTTTTTCGACTATTGCAGACATCAACGGAGTTGGCTTTAGCTTGGGGAGATCCCACCCAAGCAGCTCAAGGTTACTTGCTCATTTGTGGCGTTCCTCCTGTTCCTCCCGGCGCCACTTTAGACCCCGGAAAACTTGCCATTCGCCAGAAAATCTTGGACGATCTAGCAAACAACGGTTCGGTTCAACAGCAACAAAAACAACGCATTTGTAATTTCTTATGAAATCTTATGGGTGCTCAATATTACGGCGTGTCACATCACCACTGCAGAAGAAAGCTTTGAGGCCGTTGAGAAGCTGAAACTGGGGTTGATGAACAGGGCGTGGAAGATGGACTCTAGCAAGGACAGGCAGGAACTGGAAGAGAGTCGCATCATGGACCAATCCGAAGCAGCCATCTCAAACAACAACCCATTCTCCTACCCAGCCCATCATGAAAGTGCGTCTACGTCACGCCTCATCAACGAGAAGAACAAAAAAGTAAAACGAAAACCCTCACTCTTTAGAGACATCCGAGTTCTTACGGAAAAAAACAACACTCACAACAACTCACAGAAAAATACATTTAACGCAAAGCGAAAAAAAGACAAAAAAATACGTAACACACTTCACAAAACTCAAATCAACAGGCACAACCACACACGCCACAATACTAGCGCCCACAAAGCCTCCTGCATTGCTGGCCACAGTGAAGCAACTTGTAGTTCAGACACCATTGAAGCCTTCTTGGCCAAAGATTCATGGAAGGACACACACGAGCATGGATCAGAACACAGCTCCTTCTTTTCCTTCAAGTCTCCCGTCTCTCCACCCATCTTCAACTACATCGACGGAGATGACGACTCGATGTTTGAATCGGTGAGCCAGCGAGTCTGTAGAAAGCGTGTGTCTCTGAAGAAGGAAAAATCTTCACAACAAAAACCACACAACACGACCCACCCCAGCAGACGTGAAGTTGTATTGAACAACACTCATACAAGTACAATTTGTAGCGCACACAAAGAGATACAAACAGTAAACAACAATGAATACAAAAACAACGACAAAACACATCATACTAAAGGAACTAACACATCTATCACCACATTGAATTGTACAGCTAATAACATGCAGACAAATTTGTACAACCTGAAAGGTCACACCAACACAAACAACTACAAATACATTGACACAAACAACCACACGCATTCCAATAAATATAGACGAACGCACAACAAAATACACAGTAACCAAAAAGTTAATTCTGATGAAATTCATAAAATTTTTGGAATCTTTTCGAGAAGTTATGATAATGATGATGATAATGGTGATGAGGATGATAACGAAGACGATGAAGATGATACTCGAACTAGTGATAAAAGGAAAATTGATGGCGCGCTTGAGGTAAACACTGTTGATTATAACAACAGACAATATGTTTGTAGCACTATTGATGACGAAAACAGCAATGATGAAGATGAGGAAGATGACGATGATACTGATATTGACGACTATGCTGATGATATTGAATATGATGAAAGCGACGATGATGAAGATGATGAGTATGATGAGGATGATGAGAATGGTGGTGGAGAAATGGAAACAATAACCAGTTTGGGAGAAAGAAACTTCCGTAAGACTAAGAAAAAAGATAGGATATCAGTTGTTGAAGTCACAAAAATTGAAACTGCAAAGTGCCACGGCGAAAACTCAACGTATAGTAAGAATGACAAAGATACTAAATATGAAAATTATGACTATGAGAAAAATGAAGAAGAGGAAGATGAAGAAGCTGATAAAACAAAAATACTATATTCCAAGCAGTTTGAAAGCAAGGATGTATGCAAGCAGTCTGACGGAGGGACGCCATCTGACCGACACCTTGAATGCAGAAGTAGGAAAAATAATAGAAGAGTGGAAGAGAATGAAGAGAGAGAAGGAGCTGGAGAGGATGATAGTATCTCCAACAGCATGTCCATTCACCTCCCCGACAAGTGCCGTCTGACTCCTCCATCCAGCCATTCCCAGCAAAATCGAAAACTACAACAAAAGTCCAAAAAATTGCAACATAAAACGTCACAACATCTACAACAACCACAACATAAAACGTCACAACATCTACAACAACCACAACATAAAACGTCACAACATCTACAACAACCACAACATAAAACGTCACAACATCCACCACAACCACAACATAAAACGTCACAACATCTACCACAACCACAACATAAAACGTCACAACATCTACAACAACCACAACATAAAACGTCACAACATCTACAACAACCACAACATAAAACGTCACAACATCTACCACAACCACAACATAAAACGTCACAACATCTACCACAACCACAACATAAAACGTCACAACATCTACAACAACCACAACATAAAACGTCACAACATCTACCACAACCACAACATAAAACGTCACAACATCTACAACAACCACAACATAAAACGTCACAACATCTACCACAACCAAAACAAAAATCGAAACAAATACAACAACCACACAAACTACCCTTACGACCATCTAAAGTGTATGATAAAACTTTTTCAGTTTTTCAACAAAAACAACGAGTTGGTGTTGAACATCTTACTCAACAGCAATCTCTTCACTTTCATGATTCCAAGCATTTTACGTTGAAACAACAAAAGCGGTACAAGCAACACTCCCCTCACTGCTCCCACCAAACCTCCAGCCGATCCAACGAAATGGTTGTTCCTGTAAGGAATAAAAACCATCCAAAGCAACAACAACCCCCCAAATCTCCGAAAAACAACAAAAACAACAAACAATATGGCAACGACACGCTTAGCACCAATTTTTATCATCCAAAAAGAGAAAAATTCATAAGTCACGAAAATGGAAATAACCACAAGATTGGAAACTTTTCAACGCACAACTGTTACAGAAGCCAGATTGGTGGAGCGTGTTCTAAGAGACAAAACGAGATAGACAAAAGAGAGACGAAAGGGGGGAGTGGGGATAATGACGAAGACTTGATAACACTTGACGTGTCTTCAGAGAGTTCCACTCTGACATCTTTGAACACTATTCGATCAACTGACCTCATTGACTTTCAGGACGACAATCTTTCTTCCAGCCATAACAACAATGGCTACTTCATTACTGATATCGACAGCATCACCAGTATCAGTGAAGAAGACCACAGAAATGCTCGCAAACAAAATCTCAACCAAAATTTAGAAAAATTGAGTTATGTTAAAAATTTTAAAAAAGATAATACTGAAGATGTTTGTGGCATGGGAAGCTCAGAGGATATTGTGTTGTGGAAAGAGACTACGTGTTGAAATAACAATGTCTTATTAGGATTGCATAACTGAAATTTGTCCATATCAAGTTAATATGTTAATTATTTAATTTTTTAATGTTTTTTTTTAAGTTTTCGTTTTATAAAAGATATTTATTTATTACTGTATATAGACAAATTTTGTTCAAGAGTTTTTAAACTTTAATGTTTGAAATATTGAGTTGCAAAATTTATGTTTTATAATTGAAACAAACATTGAAGTTTGAATAAATCATTTTCAAAACCTTGATTTACTTTTAGTATATGTTTAATTTACTTTTAGTAGAAAAGTATTTCAAGCGCACGAATTTGCTCAAATGCTTGATTACTACTTCCAAATGAATTTGATTTATAATAAGAGGCATTTCAGTGTATGATATCCAAATGGAAATCTTTGATCAATTAGTGTAGGTTTTTACCGCTAAATTTAAATTTTCAATTTCTGAAAATACTATTTTTTTGATTAAAATTTCAAATTGATGTGACAGAGTGAACAGTCAGGGGTCGGATGGGCCTGATTTGAAATCTCTCATCATCAAACTTTTCACAGAAGTTTTTTCTAGTTCTCATAAAAGTACTTGTGTCTCATCATTTGAACTATATCTTCGAGCGCTCTTGCACAGTGTGGAATCAGCGCTATGCAAATTCTTTGATTAGCTAAGATTGGATTTGCTAAAACCGGTAACTTTATTCACTTTTACACACGCAGTCGAAAGCATGACTTGTGATACTTGCGACACTAGCTTCGATTTCATCAGCAATGCTTGTGCTATCTCTTCTGAACTTTTTGTCTGCAACATAAGAAACAGTCTTCCTTCTACACAATCAGGTAGTAATAAATAATTTTCATTCTTTCAAAATGGCCTTGTAAATGAAAAAAACTTATTTTTTGTTTCATAATTAATGGAAGATTGTAGGAGATCAAGAAACATTTCACAAATCAACATGGCATTTCAGAATTTACCAAGTGGATCATCCAACACTGCATCAACCTCATTTCAAAGTGTTTTCAAGCAAGTCGTAGTGAAGAAGCTGTTCTTTTGAGCCTCAGACAACACATCAAACACACCCTCATCATCCTTCTGAATGTCTCTAAGCAAGACAACGCCACTCAGTTTCAAAGCCTGATGCAAGAATACCTGGCCACCACACAGCAACTTCTCAAGCTCCTCACTGATGTGCTTGAGGACTCTGATCCATTCCCTTTCCATCTCGACTTTTTCAATCCCCACCAGGACTTCTCACAGAACTTGTCTCCAGTTTTTATGGCAGTGTCCAGCTGTGACTCATGTCTTGAAATTCTCATCATCTTTTTGTTAGTGCTGACTCTCTATGCATCACCTCAGTGTGCTGATATCACCCACCCATCCACCACTCACCACAGAGAAGTCTTCCAAGAGATGCTGATGCACTTGCCCCTCTTTCCTCCCTACCTCCTCTCTTCTCTCAAACACTGCACCCTCCAAACCATCAACTATGGAGACTTACAGCTCAAAACGGTGATGGACCACATTTTATGAGTTTTTAAAACATTTTTTAATATTTTTTGAAGAATTATTTTTTCTATAATCGTTTTATACATTATTTTTTTCGTTTCAAGAATATTTTTAGTATATTTTTCATATTCCTCATTGAATCAAATTGTTTCTGCATGCCCACACAAGCAGCCCCTCAACGACTTCTATGCCACAGATGGGTTTGCAACTGGCAGGCAGGATGCTGCTCACTAGTGAGTGGACCATCAACCAACTGCACCAACTCGCCATCACCACCATCACTTCTCTCCTCTCTCTCCATACCGTGCAATCTCTCAAGTTCGACCATTTAAATTTGAAAATAGTAATAATAAAAATGATAATCATAACAATAATACTTATAGCGATAGTGATGATAAACCTTATGTGTAAATTGCCAAAGCAAGCGAGTGTGGCGCTTAAAATGAATTATCAGGAACGTTTGCATTGAACGATTGTGTGAGTCAGCACTGAGTTGCACCACACAGTGATCCCTGTGTGGAGTCGTTTGAAGAGGGCATTGCAGAGGTTCTGGAGGCTTTACTTGACCACCGCCACATCTCCCTGCTCGAACGGGTCTTCTTGTCACTTTTACATCACCACACCATCCTTTCAATAACATACAACCATCATCATCCCTCCAACAAACAACCACACCATCCTTCCAACAACATTACACCATTTATCATTCATCCAACAGTCCGCAACCATCATGCATCCAACAATCACCATCTCTCTTATCAACAATTGTCTATCCAGCAGCAGCACACACACACACACACACACACACACACACACACACACACACACACACACACACACACACCAACCATCATGCATCCAACAACACAGCATCAACAACAACATACCTACCACTTTCCAGTTATGTTTGTACCAGAGGGTGCACTCAGGCCTTGGAGGACTGCTGGGCAGTGAGACGGGCATGCCTAACTCAACCTCTTCCCGACTGGTCGTCACGGTGATGGCTGCCTACAAGGAAACCTCTCAAGCCGTTGTCCTTGCCAACGTCTCTCAGTGTGGCATGGTCCTGAAGGTATGTGTTGCACATTATATGCTCCCGTACGCACACGTACCCTTGTGGCCTTGAAACCCCGGAGTCAATGCCACTATACTCATATATATATAATATTCTAATATATAATACTGTTTATTTTATTTTTACTGTATTGCATGTATCACCACAGATGAACGACTTGGTGGGCAGAGGGATGGTGCGTCACGTGATGGAGAATATGAAGTCAGAGTTCTCAGAGGACTTCAGAATGGTGGGAGTCACAATGTAATCGTAATAAACTTTTCCAATCATATTTTTATAGCGCATAACTGCACCACTGCTTTCCTCTTGCAGGCTCTCTCAGATTTCTTCTTCTACCTCCTCAAGCTCGAGTTCCAGGCATCTCAACACAATCTTCTTCTACCCACCACCACCACGCCTTGTCGTTCTGACGTTGAATCAATGTTGCCTTCTGAGTGAGTGGTGTTGCTTTGTTAGTGTGGTTGTTCAGTCTTTCTGGTATTGTACCGTTGTGAGGTGGCCCTGTGGATGATGTGAAGCACCACAACCATCACAGCAACGACATCAAGGGGTGCGGTGGCGGCCTGTGTTATGTGATGTTGGAGGCTTTTGTGACGTGTATGGCTGCTCTGGAGGCGTGTGATGGCACCACGTGGCAGGTGAGTAGTTCACGTGGTGAAAGGTTGCGCTGGGAAAGGTCAATAACCACTATCGTCATCACAGAACTCCCTCGTCCTGCTCGACAAGGTTGAAGTGCTGCTGAAGACTTTGGTCTGCTGTCGAAGCTTGGGCGGATTAAAGTAAGTGGTGGGAGGAGTAAAGAAGGTGGTGGGAGGAGTCAAGTAAGTGGTGGGAGGAGTAAAGTAAGTGGTGGGAGGAGTTGAGAAGGTGGTGGGAGGAGTGAAGTAAGTGGTGGGAGGAGTCAAGTATGTGGGAAAAATTAACTAGTTGATGGTAAGAATCCTTGCTTGATTGAAGGATCTTGTCAAATGCTGGAGTGGTGTCAACTTGAAACTCGGAACTTGGTCTCGAAACTCTACGGGGTTAATGCCACTATAATAATATTTGTTTTTGTATTGTATTGTATTGTAACTGACAGGTTATATTTGTGTGAGGAGTGTCCCAGATTGTTGGCTGTCTTGCTGCATGTACTGCAAGTCGTCAGTGGCGATGCTTGTGTGCGTGCATACACCACCATTTCACACATTCTCAGCACTCTTCTTTTTCTCACTGGTACCCGCTTCAGTTCTTCGTTACTTCAGTCATTATTTCTTCAGTATGCTATTCATTATAACACGTTCCACTTTATCACTGAATTTTCTTATCTATTTCTAACTCATCTCACCACTTATTGATCCATTCTTTCACTCATTCAACCGCCTGCAGACTCTCACGACTTCAACAACGCCTTTTGCCACTCCTTTCTCGGCTTGGCCTCTCTCCCCTGGATATGTGTGAGATTCCTTGCTGACCATTCTATCATTTTTCTGCGTTAATGACTACACAAACCACTAACGTCACAACACAACAGCGTCACAAAACAACAACGTCACAATACACAACGTCACAACACAACGTCACAACACACAACGCCACAAAACAACAACGTTACACAACAAAAACTTCACAACACGACAACGTCACAACACACAACATCACGACACAATAACGTCACAACACAACAATGTCACAACACAGCAACGTCACAACACAATAACGTCACAACACAACAACGTCACAACATAACAATGTCACAACACACAACGTTACAAAACAACAACGTTACACAACACAAACTTCACAAAAAAACAACGTCACAACACAACAACGTCACAACACAATAACGTCACAACACACAACGTCACGACACAACAACGTCACAACACAACAACGTCACAACACAGCAACGTCACAACACAATAACGTCACAACACACAACGTCACAACACAACAACGTCACAACACAACAATGTCACAAAACACAACGTCACAAAACAACAACGTTACACAACACAAACTTCACAACCCAACAACGTCACAACACACAACGTTACACAACACAAACTTCACAACACAACAACGTCACGTGACAGACGGAAGTTTCTCTGCGTGACTTACGGGTGAAAGAAGAGTACATAAGCATTTCCAGCGGCCTACACAGGCGTCTGGGTGGAGAGGTTCTGTGTAGGTGTGCTCACGTGTTGTGTGCCCTTTCCAAGCCACACCTCGCCCAGCAGTGGAGGTGGATCGTGGTCACGAAGATCTGGGTGCGTGTAAAAGTTGATTATGTGAATAATTTAATGAGTTAATAAGTCAATAAGCGCCTCAGCTGCTTGCCTTGGTGATTTATAAATAACATCTCCCTTCATTATTATTATTAATATTTATTTATTTATTTTCATTATTATGATGATGATGATTATTATTATTATTATTATTATTATTATTATTATTATTATTATTATTATTATTATTATAAATAGATTTAATGAGTAAAAGCGTCGAAAGCGTTTGTTTAAAAGTTAATCCCAGCCACACAGAGTTCAAGTTTAAGTTGCGGAAGAATTTTTCCATTTATTCTTTTATTATTTCATTGTGATTCTTGATGAGTGGTTGACCTGCCTGTCCAGGGCGAGGGCAGCAGTGAGCTGAGGGTGGCTGTGGTGCAGAACATGGCCTGCATCATGCACAGGATCTCTCCTCTCAAGCACGAGTTCTTGGCAGAAGTGGTCAAGTGGGTGGGTTGACAGAGCTTCGTGGTGTGTGGGGTGACTGTGAGGTGTGTATAGCAGCATGAGGTTGGGTGTGGAATGGGTGGAGGCGTGGGTAGGTTGGTTGGTTGTTGTTTTGCTATTAGTAACAGTAGCATAGGATTTTGTGTAAAATAGAGGAAGGTATAAAGTCGAATATGAAATGGGTGGCGGCACAAAAGATGGAGATGCATGGAGGTGCATAAGAATGCATGGAGGTGTATAAGAATGCATGGAGATGCATAAGAATGCATGGAGGTGCATAAGAATGCATGGAGGTGTATAAGAATGCATGGAGATGCATAAGAATGCATGGAGGTGCATAAGAATGCATGGATGTGCATAAGAATGCATGGAGGTGCATAAGAATGCATGGAGGTGCATAAGAATGCATGGAGATGCATAAGAATGCATGGAGGTGTATAAGAATGCATGGAGGTGTATAAGAATGCATGGAGGTGCATAAGAATGCATGGAGGTGCATAAGAATGCATGGCGGTGCATAAGAATGCATGGAGGTGCATAAGAATGCATGGAGGTGCATAAGAATGCATGGAGGTGCATAAGAATGCATGGAGGTGTATAAGAATGCATGGAGGTGCATAAGAATTCATGGAGGTGCATAAGAATGCATGGATGTGCATAAGAATGCATGGAGGTGTATAAGAATGCATGGAGATGCATAAGAATGCATGGATGTGCATAAGAATGCATGGAGATGCATAAGAATGCATGGAGGTGCATAAGAATGCATGGAGATGCATAAGAATGCATGGAGGTGCATAAGAATGCATGGAGATGCATAAGAATGCATGGATGTGCATAAGAATGCATGGAGGTGCATAAGAATGCATGGAGATGCATAAGAATGCATGGAGGTGCATAAGAATGCATGGAAGTGCATAAGAATGCATGGAGATGCATAAGAATGCATGGAGGTGCATAAGAATGCATGGAGGTGCATAAGAATGCATGGAGGTGCATAAGAATGCATGGAGGTGCATAAGAATGCATGGAGGGGCATAAGAATGCATGGAGGTGCATAAGAATGCATGGAGGTGCATAAGAATGCATGGAGATGCATAAGAATGCATGGAGGTGCATAAGAATGCATGGAGATGCATAAGAATGCATGGAGTTGCATAAGAATGCATGGAGTTGCATAAGAATGCATGGAGGTGCATGTTGGCCTACAGGACATGTGTGGAGGCGGGAGATAGGAGGATGCAGGAGGCGTTGGCCAGAGTGAGTGGTCGAGTGGTGTGTTCCATGCTGGCAAACACCGTCATCACAAGGTTCTTTAAGGTGCCATCGTTGAGAGGCGTCTTTCAACACACCCCTTCAACCCTTCTCAGGAAATCACTGCTGCCTTACCAACTTCTCCCTCAGCTGACCAGCACTCACTTCTTCCACTGCTCCGTGTGCAACCAAAAAGGTATCAGTGCATGGGTGGTGTGGTGGTGATGATGCTGATGATGATGCTGATGATGATGATGATGATGATGATGATGATGACGATGATGATGATGATGATGATGATGATGATGGTGATTATTATTATTATTATTATTATTATTATTATTATTCAAACAGACACCAGAGAACACACAGTTACTAGCGCATCGGTGTTCACCACTCCTCCTACTCCCTTCTCAACGGCTCTTCTGCACTCCTTCTCGAAACTTCTGCAGTCGAATGAGGCCTCTGTGAAGCTAGGTGGCTTGCTTGAGTGCCTGTTATAAAATAACCGCATACTATGTTTTTCTTCCTCCACAGCTCTCATCAGCAACTTCAGAAACATCTTCAAGCATGTCTACTGCATCGAGGCATCTCGAGGTATTTGGGTGTTTGGAGGCTTCATTGGGCGTTTAAAGGCATTATTGAACGATTAAAACTGTTTTATGAAAGGCTCAATTTCAATAAATTCATGGAAGATTGAAGCTTTGAAGAATTCATGAAAGGTTCAAAGAATTCCTGAAGCTCATACAAGATTGCAATCATGCTATTCCCGTTTAGTTGTTCCAACGCGTGGCCACCTCACAGAGGAGCGGCCCGGGATGGCAGAGGGGAGCCTCATGCGACAGTGGATCTTGGGCGCCATTGCTCTTCTCAAGCACCTCGAACCCTCCGTCCGAGAAGCTCTAAGGTTCTTCTAATCACTCTTGCTTGTGTGTGTGTAATATAATTTGTATTAATATATTTATTTAATTATCACTACACGTGGTGATGAGGGATACTGTTGAGAGGTGTTCAACTCAGGCCTGCCACAACAGCACAACAGTAGTGCACGTGGTTCCTGCAGAGGGGGAGTTGTTGGAGGCGGTGGAAGCAGTGATGGCTTTGTGGTTGGACCAGCAAATTACCGCCTCTTCCCTGCCCCACGACGTCCTCGCCACCACCATTAAGACGCTTGTGGCCTTGACCAGGTAGGTGGCGGGTGGGGTGTGTTCTATTGTGGTGTGGTGTGGTGTAATGTGGTGTGGTGTGATGTGGTGTGGTGTGGTGCGGTTTGTGTGGTGTGGTGTGGTGTGGTGTGGGGTGGTGTGGTGGGGTGTGGTGGGGTGTGGTGGGGTGTGGTGTGGTGTGGTGTGGTGTGGTGTGGTGTGATGTAGTAGGGTGTGGTGTGATGTGGTGTGATGTGGTGTAGTGTGGTGCGGTTTGGTGTAATGTGGTGTGGTGTGGTGTGGTGGGGTGTGGTGTGGTGTGGTGTGGTGTGGTGTGGTGTGGTGTGGTGTGGTGTGGTGTGGTGTAATGTAGTAGGGTGTGGTGTGATGTGGTGTGGTGTGGTGTGGTGTGGTGTGATGGGGTGTGGTGTGGTGTAGTAGGGTGTGGTGTGATGTGGTGTGGTGTGGTGCGGTTTGGTGTAATGTGGTGTGGTGTGGTGTGGTGGGGTGTGGTGTGGTGGGGTGTGGTGTACAGGCATGTTGTAAAGGGGTTAATGTCACTATAATATTGTTTGTCTTTGTATTGTTCTATTTTATTAAATACTGTAGCTTCATGTTGATGAAAAAATAAAAGTAAAATGTAAAGGTCCGATTGTTTAAGATCTTTTGAGGGGTTTCACCATCAAGTTTCACATTCAGTGATGAATGCTTAGTTTACCTGGTCCTGTTCGTTGCAGAGTGGCGCATGGGCGAGTGGTGGTGGCCTCCCTGTCCATTCTCCTCAACACCATCCTCTTCCCCCCCTCCTCCGCCCTCCAAGACATCGCCCAACTCTCGGTTGGTTTCACACACACACACACACACACACACACACACACACACACACACACACACACACACACACACACACACACACACACACACACACACACACACACACACACATGCACACACACACACACACACACACACACACACACACACACAGACATGCTTTCATTGAGTGGTTGTAAAGTAATATACGCAACGACTTTAAGGTTTTTCTTTAATTTGATGAAGGATGGATGGTTGATGAAAGATGGATGAAGAATGAATGAGTGAGTGACGAATGAATAATGAATGATGAATGGGCACGCAGATAAAAGAGATAGCCAGCAACCAGCATATGAGTTGTAAGGAGTTCTTCAGGGTGAATGAGAAGGACATCTGCATGGTGAGTGCATGCACGCCTCCAACAGGCAGTCATCAACTTTGTACTGTTGTTATTTTCTTGCAACTGGTTTAAGCAACTTTCTTATATATCTGGTTGCATTATTATTATCATTATTTGTATTATTATTATTCTTCTTTTATCTTTTTTTTTCTTATTTTTCTTCTTTTCTCATTATCTCATTATTATTATTATTATTATTATTATTATTTTTATTATTATTATTATTATTATTATTATTATTTTTTTTTTTATTTTTATTATTATTATTATTATTATTTCCTTTATTTGATTGCTTCCCACTTCATTTTTTCTCAGGCGTTGGCGAGTTGTGCGTACGAGACGATGTTGCTGAAGGAGGGCTGGGTGCCCAGGGAAATGTTCCTCAAGGTGACCTCCATCTTCGAGTTCAAGGACGTGCCCACCTTCATCAAGGTGGCAGGAGGAAGAAGTTGTTGTACAGTGGTGGGAGGAGGAGGTGGTTGTTGTACTGTGGTGGGAGGAGGAGGTGGTTGTTGTACTGTGGTGGGAGAAGGAGGAGGTGATTGTTGTACAGTGGTGGGAGGAGGAGGTGGTTGTTGTACTGGGGTGAGAGGAGGAAGGAGTTGTTGTACAGTGGTGGGAGGAGGAGGTGGTTGTTGTACTGTGGTGGGAGGAGGAGGTGGTTGTTGTACTGTGGTGGGAGGAGGAGGTGGTTGTTGTACTGTGGTGGGAGGAGGAGGTGGTTGTTGTACTGTGGTGGGAGGAGGAGGTGGTTGTTGTACTGTGGTGGGAGGAGGAGGTGGTTGTTGTACTGTGGTGGGAGGAGGAGGTGGTTGTTGTACTGTGGTGGGAGGAGGAGGTGGTTGTTGTACTGTGGTGGGAGGAAGAGGTGGTTGTTGTACTGTGGTGGGAGGAGGAGGTGGTTGTTGTACAGTGGTGGGAGGAGGAGGAGGTTGTTGTACTGTGGTGGAAGAAGGAGGAGGGGGTTGTTGTACAGTGGTGGGAGGAGGAGGTGGTTGTTGTACTGTGGTGGGAGGAGGATGTGGTTGTTGTACTGTGGTGGGAGGAGGAGGTGGTGATTGTACAGTGGTGGGAGAAGGAGGTGGTTGTTGTACAGTGGTGGGAGGAGGAGGTGGTTGTTGTACTGTGGTGGGAGGAGGAGGTGGTTGTTGTAGTGTGGTGGGAGGAGGAGGTGGTGATTGTACAGTGGTGGGAGGAGGAGGTGGTTGTTGTACTGTGGTGGGAGGAGGAGGTGGTTGTTGTACTGTGGTGGGAGGAGGAGGTGGTTGTTGTACTGTGGTGGGAGGAGGAGGTGGTTGTTGTACAGTGGTGGGAGGAGGAGGAGGTTGTTGTACTGTGGTGGAAGAAGGAGGAGGGGGTTGTTGTACAGTGGTGGGAGGAGGAGGTGGTTGTTGTACAGTGGTGGGAGGAGGAGGAGGTGGTTGTTGTACTGTGGTGGGAGGAGGAGGTGGTGATTGTACAGTGGTGGGAGGAGGAGGTGGTTGTTGTACAGTGGTGGGAGGAGGAGGTGGTTGTTGTACTGTGGTGGGAGGAGGAGGTGGTTGTTGTACTGTGGTGGGAGGAGGAGGTGGTTGTTGTACTGTGGTGGGAGGAGGAGGTGGTTGTTGTACTGTGGTGGGAGGAGGAGGGGGTTGTTGTACTGTGGTGGGAGGAGGAGGTGGTTGTTGTACTGTGGTGGGAGGAGGAGGGGGTTGTTGTACAGTGGTGGGAGGAGGAGGGGGTTGTTGTAGAAGTTGTAGCGTGGTGTAAGGTAGTTTTTGGCGACAGTTTCAAAGCAATTGTAAGTGAAACTTTGGGGAAGCTTTAGAGGAAGTTTCAAGTTTTGAAAGTTATGAGTAGTTTTTATTCATTTTTCAGTATGTGGCGTTGTAAGCAAGCTTTCAGTAAGAGTTTTCAATCATATCAACACGTCATCATTTCATATTATATCACCAGAACTTCATGTCGCATCATTAGACCAGTCATCACCACTCATGTCATCCTGTCATATCCTCTCATCATACGGTGTCCCCTGCAGAGCATTGAGCGCCTGCTGCTGCCCCACCTGGTCAGCAAGTCCGATGCCACTGCTGCCACCATCATCAAGTTCTGCGCTAACTACTGCAACGAGGTGTGTGCAAGGATGGATGGATGGTTGGATAGAAATTGAGTGAATGGATGAATTTGTAATTGTATAACTGGATGGATTTATAATTTTATAGATGGATGGATTAATAGATAGATAGATGAATGAAAGAGTGAATGGATGGATGGATGGATTGATGCGCTGCAGAACTACAAGGGCATGCTTGTTCGCAACATGGGCCACATCTTCTGCCACCTGGTCGTCAACGACAAACACCATTCCAAATCATTCTCCTTCCTCGAGGTCTTTCTTCATTTTTTCTCTTTAATTCGATTCCTTTTTTTTTCTTTTTCTCTTTCTTTATACTTTCTTCTTTTCCTCATCCTCTTTTTCCTTTTTTCCATACTCCTTCTTCTGCACCGCAGACGGAGACTGACTTGTCGATCATGGACCTATTGCGCTCCTCCTCCTCCCTCGACGCTCAACTCCTCGTCCACCTCAGCCACGCCTACGACCCTGTCTGTGCTGCTACTACGAATAATAATAACAAACTAATATTAATAATAATAATTATTATTATTATTATTAGTTTATTTAATTTTTTAATTTTATATTAATAATAATAATAATAATAATAATAATAATAATAATAATACTTGAGTAGGAACTTATATCATAATCATCAATAATAATAATAATAATAATAATAATAATAATAATAATAATAATAATACTATTCTCGTATCGATGCACAGGTGCTGCAAGGCGTGAAGTTCTACATGGGAGCCAAAGGAATGCTGGACGGAGGAGCCAACTGTTCCCATGCCCACATGGTCGCCAACTTGTTGTTATTCAACTCAACAAAGAGAAAATTTCTACTTATTTTTTTTAATAGTTTTCAGTATTTCAATATTTTTATTTTTTATTTATTTCATAAATTAAAATACATTTTATTCGCCAGGTGGAGCGACTTCAACCGAATTTGCTGGGCATTCTCGTGTATTTTGATAAACACCTCAACAACCCTTACGTGCCTTTAGCTCTCAAAATGATGGTGCTTATCATCGTCATCATCATCATCATCATCATCATCATCATCCTCATCATCATCATCATCATCATCATCATCATCATCTTCTTCCTCTCTGTACTACCCACCATTGTAACGCTTGACTGACCATCCAGGCCTTCAAAAGCTTGCGTCTGCTGATGGAGCTGGTGGGAGGGAGACACGTGACCCGAGTGAGGATGAGGATGATGAAAACGCTCAAGTGAGTGATGATACTGATGATGATGAGGAGGATGATGATGATGATGATGATGATGATGATGATGATGATGATGATGATGATGATGATGATGATGATGATGGTGGTGGTGGTGGTGATGATGATGGTGATGATGATGATGATGGTGGTGATGATGATGATGATGATGGTGGTGGTGATGATGATGGTGATGATGATGATGGTGGTGATGATGATGATGGTGGTGATGATGATGATGATGATGGTGGTGGTGATGATGATGATGATGATGATGATGATGATGATGATGGTGATGATGATGGTGATGATGATGATGATGATGATGATGAGGATGATGATGATGACGATGATGATGATGATTAATATTTTTTTAAATTATATTTTTATTTAATTTGTTTTTTCAACTTAAAATTTTTTTTCTCCATTATTAACCTGGTGATGCATACACGCTCAGAATCGGCTTGCAGTTCAAGCAGAAGAGGTTTGCAGAGTTGTGCGTTGATGCGTGGCACACGTTCGTCAAGAGGTTTGTCTTTTGTATCCCTATGTCTCTCTGTATTTCTATGTCTATCTTTTTTGTATCTTTTTTGTCCCTTTTTTTTTTCTTTTCTCGTTGAAAAAATTCTCTTGTTTCCTTCTTTACAACTTTTTTCTTTTCATCTCACCACAGCATCGACGTAGCATGCCTGGGCGCTATGGTATCTCAGGTGGTGGTGTGTCTGCTGCCACTGCTGCACCACCACCCCTCCAAAGTAGCCTCCATCCTCTCCTACATCATCATCTCCCATGGGTGCCCGGGTGGTCTGGTGTGGTTTGGTGTGGTGTGGTGTAGTCTGGTATGGTGTGGTGTGATTTAGTCTGGTGTGGTGTGGTGTGTTGTGGTGTGGTGTTCTGTAGTATAGTGTGCTGTAGTGTGGTTTGGTGGTTTGGGGAATGGTGATTTGGTGGCTTGTTGGTCGAGAGCGTGTAGTTTCAGTTTTTTGATTCTAAGTGGTCCGAGGTGGGGTTGTTTGTAAGTGATTCGCAAATGGTGTGATGTAATGCTCATCATTACTATCACATTACCACTAAAACATCACCACCATCAGACCATCACCACACCACACCAACACCATAAAAGCACCCCTACACCACCACTACCAAAACACCACAGCGAGCAACTGCACGAGCACCTGAGTGACTTGTACTTCGTGCCTGCCCTCCCTGAACTCATCCAGGTCAACAACGTCCTCAAGCAGTACACCGAAGGACAATTCAGGTAGTTTTTAAGGGTGGGTGTGTTGTGGTATGTTGTGTTGTGGTGTGTTGTGGTTTGGTGTGCTGTGGTGTGGTGTGGTGTGATATGGTGTGGTGTGGTGTGGTGGGGCGTGGTATGGTGTGGAGTGGTGTGGTGTGGTGTGGTGTGGTGTGGTGTGGTGTGGTGTGGTGTGGTGTGGCGGGGTGTGGCGTAGTGTGGTGTGGTGTGGCGGGGTGTTGTGTGGTGGGGTGTGGTGTGGTGTGGTGTGGCGGGATGTTGTGTGGTGTGGCGGGGTGTGGTGTGGAGTGGTGTGTTGTGGTGTTGTGTGGTGTGGTGTGGTGTGGTGTGGTGTGGTGTGGAATGATGTGTTGTGGTGTGGTGTGGTGTGGTGTGGTGTGGTGTGGTGCGGTGTGTTGTGGTGTGGTGTGGTGTGGTGTGGTGTGGTGTGGTGTGGTGTGGTGTGGTGTGGTGTGGTGTGGTGTGATGTGGTGTGATGTGGTGTTGTGTGGTGTGGTGTGGTGTGATGTGGTGTGGTGTGATGTGGTGTGGTGTGGTGTGACAGGCTTGATGTTAGTAATAATACTAGCGATAGTAATTGAATATGTTTTTAAATTTCATTGGAGTCAAACTTACCTTGATAGCATATGTTTTCTGTTTTATTACGCTGTAATGCTTGTGACTCCTCCATGCGGCAGTTGCAAGGATCTCTCGAAGCAACTGAAGCGCCTCTTGAGAGGGCTGACTCACGACTCATTCGAAGTTCGACTAATGGCTCTTGAGAAACTCAAACAGGTGTTACAGGACAATAAGGTGGGTGGTGGTGGACGAGGAGAGGTGGGGTGGTGAAGTGGTAGTAACTTCATTATGTCGGCGCTCGGCAGTTAAGCCATAACCCATCGACCACTCTCGCTATCCCTTTCCGGCTAGTCCGTACCGGGGCCGAGTAAGTAGTGAAGTGGTGGCGCAGCGGATGATAAAGAAGTGGTGAGGTGGTCGATGATGTAATTTCTGATCGAAGGGACGCGATGGTGATGATCGGAGGGACGCGATGGTGATGATCGGAGGGACGCGATGGTGATGATCGGAGGGACGTGATGGTGATGATCGGAGGGACGTGATGGTGAGGATAGGAGGAATATGATGGATGATAAATGGCATACAGGAAGAGTTACACGAGTTGATCCTGTCCAAGGAGACCACACACCCGGTGATCTGCAAGACAGTCCAGCTGGTGAGTCGCCATTGTTGCTTCCTTCAGTGCCTCAACACTCACTCGTTCACAGCTGCTGCAGTGCTGCAGGGAGGTGGAGCCTGCCATGAGAAACCTAGTGGGACAGTGCCTTGGACAGCTCGGAGCCATCGACCCCGCCAGGCTGGTTGCTCCTCGCTTTTGGGTCTTCATACTCCAACCTATCTCCTATTCTTACCGTTCTATGTTGTATCATTTTGTTCTTTCATTGAATTTTTGCGACAGTTTTTTTTTTTAAATAATATGTTTGCATACAAAATATTCACACCAACACGCTTCCATGCAACACGTTCCATTGCTGCATGCAGACTGGACATGAAGGGGGGCAGTGGGGCTCCGTGCAGCTCTTTCCAGCCCCTCGACTCGCCCTCTTTTGGCAGGGCTCTCATCGTCGAAATGTGCAAGGCCTTCCTCCGAGTCAAAGACTCCATCCAGGTGCATTTCCGCTCACTTTCTCATCAAAAAAATTATTGTTTAAACAATTTTTTTTTTAAACAATTTTTAATCATATTTTTTTGAAATTCTGAATTAAACAGTTCAAAAAATATTTTCTGAAAAATAAGCAAAAGTATGCCCAGAGTGAGGATCGAACTCACGACCTTCAGATAGCTCTATAGTGGATTATGAGACTGACGCGCTACCGACTGCGCTACCTAGGCACTTATATTGGCGGTGTATTTTTGTAAATACATTTTTCGATGATTTTTCTCACAGGACTGTGCGGCGTATGCAATTCAAGAGTTGTTGAAGGTGTACTCATTGAACACTGAAAGGTCAGATTGGAGTGAATTTTCAGAAGATGTGGTCGAAATATGCTCTCCCCTGCTACACTCAAGGTGCTCTACTAATCTAATCAAAGAGTTATAGCGCTGATTAAACCGTTCCAATGCGCTCTGCTAAGAAATGTTTAGACAACAAAGTTTTAAGAGCTCAAAACTTGAAATCTTATACCATTATAAAAACCTCTTTTTTCTTTTTTAGTTTTTTTTCATTTTTTTTATAGTTCGATTGTTCGCCGTGTTTTTTTGACATTTCCAGCGTATGTCTGGACTTTATCTAATAAAGACTATTTAAAAAATCTTTTAGAACATGCAGATCATTGATGCATTATCGATTCTAACGTCCCTTGCTCAACTTTCAATTCGAATGATGTATGCAAACGCTGTGAGTGACTTGGAACTTGCAACATTGAGACATGCCACAACGCAGGTACAAGATCAGCGTGGCTGGCGAAAGCTGCGAGGGTCCCATTTATGGAGGTAAGAAGAGCAAGACGTTTGATAAGTGGGCCTGTCTCTTTACATGCTGTCTCGCCTCCAAGGTGCTTCTGGCTTTCAAGTCTCTTTTGTTGTACTTTAGGTTTTTTTTTTAAATGGTTTTTTTAAATTTCAAAAAAATCATATACGTGTTAATTTCATTTTGTTTATGCTTGCAAAATTTCCTAACTGAATCTTGTTTTGATAACATTAACAATTTGTTTTCTATTCTCATGTGTTCTCGTGGTGTAGTGGTTATCACGTTCGCCTAACACGCGAAAGGTCCTCAGTTCGAGCCTGGGCGAGAACAATTTTTTGTTTCATAGAGATATATATTTTTTTTGAAAATTTACTTTTCGCCTTCACATTTGATAACATTAACGATTAGCTCACTCCTTTTATATGTTCTCGTGGTGTAGTGGTTATCACGTTCGCCTAACACGCGAAAGGTCCTCAGTTCGAGCCTGGGCGAGAACAACTTTTTGAAAATAAAAAAAAAAACAAAAATAATTTCATAACTTTTTGCATGGACAGCTGGTGACTCAGGCATGTAGGGACGTCTACATGGCGTGCTTTGGCATCCTCAGGAGCGACTGCCACATCTGCCTCTTCCTACTGCCCCATCTTTCCCTACAACTCATCCTCGAAAACAACCCCTCCCACGTCAACATGGTCAGTGTCAACAGTTCCTAGCACAGTCTTTTGAACATTTTGTTGCCAGCGCTATACAAATGATTTTTTTAGGTTGGATTAGAATACTCGGCTGATTCTTTGAATAACCATCGAAATAGCTAAAGACAACAAAAAAATATCCAAATAAGCAAGATTCAGCGCTAACAGAGGCAGAACCAAGAATAACATCACTGCAGTTGGTTGGCGAGATGCTGGCGGTTCTGAACGACTGCAGCAGCAATCAGCAGGGCAGTCAGCAAGGCAGTCAGGAAGGCCTGCAAGACTGCTCCTTTGTGCACCTCTCCGACATCAGACACCTCGCCTCTCAAAGCGTCTTCTCCCTTCTTGACCACCTCGACCGATGCTTGCGCCACTTCACCACTTCAGCTCACGAAGCCTCCAAAAGCAACAACAACCGACTCAAGACGGGTTGGTGCGATAAGGAAGTAACAATTAGGTCGCTTCCTACAGACAACACCTACCATAACATATGTGGCTTCGAAGCTCTACGGGGTCAATGCCACTATAATAATATTCGTACTTGTCTTTCATTGTATTATATAACATTATATTCTCATAACCAAGCATAACACAGCGGCAACACACAACTTCCACAAACAACTTACACTACAGTGAACGACCACAACTGCAGTCTCTTGCGAGCTTTCCTGCGCAGGATTCCACAGCCTCTGCTGGCCTCTGCAGCCCTCAAGTGTGGCTTCTTCAGTCGTTCTCTGCGCCACTACGAGACCCATCTAAGAACCTCACACACGCCTCTCTGCCACGACACCACCTCCATGGCCTTCCTCTCGGTCCCTTCCATTCCTTCTTTCATTTTTTTCAAGTCTCCATTCATGCATTCGTTCATTCATCCCTTCATTCTTCCACCAAGTTTCCATTAACTCATCTCCCTTCATTCACCGAGTTTTTTTGAATCGTTATGAATCTTTGATGCCTGTTGCTTAACATTTATTGCTTGTTGCACAACATTTGTGACATGTTGCACAACATTTATAACATGCTGCTCAACATTTGTTGCACAGAAGTTGTACATCCTGCTGGAGGAGCCTGATGGGGTGGCAGGTCTGATGGCCATGCAGCAACAGCCTCCCTCGGTGTCCCAGCAGATCCTCGCCTTCGAGAGCGTCGGTGAGTCTGCCCATGCCACATACTTTATCTGCTACGAGTGGAACATCACTTTGAAAACACTTTCACGGCGCCTCAACACCACTTTAAAACCACCTTCACAACACCTCAAAACAACTTTTAAAGCACCTCCACAACACCTCAACACCACTTCGTAACCATCTTTACAACACTTTCTGACCACTTCACCACCATTTTAGCACAGAAGTGCAACTATAATACTGTTCAATTCGCAATCACACACAACTTCATCTGCTTCCAAACCAATACCACGTGCATCAAACATTCAGCCACACTAAAACCATTAAACTACAACCGCCCACCTATTCAACACACTACAACTACCCACAAGAAAACTGCGCCGTCCACCAACACCCACCCACCAACACCCACCCACTAACACCCACCCACCAACACCCACCCACCAACGCCCACCCACCAACACCCACCCACCAACGCCCACCCACCAACACCCACCCACTAACAACCACCCGTCACTCACTAACTACGTAATATTAACCACCAACAGGTAAACACCCATCACCCCTCAACAACCTCCATCACCCATTATCAACCTCCATCACCTATCAACAACCACCACCACTATTATCAGGAAAATTATCAGACGCCTCGACGTGTTACGACCAAGCGATTCAACTGCAGCCCGCAGACTTGGTGCTCAAAAAGGGACTGCTCAGGAACCGCCTGCAACACGGCGAACTCAACGCTGCCCTCAACCTCGCCTCTGGAATGATCAGCGAAGAGTCGGTGCTTGTTTGCTGCTCATGTTTGTTTGTGGCTGTTGTTTGTGGCTGTTGTTTGGGGCTGTTGTTTGTGGCTGTTGTTTGTGGCTGTTGTTTGTGGCTGTTGTTTGTGGCTGTTGTTTGTGGCTGTTGCTTGTGGCTGTTGTTTGTGGCTGTTGTTTGTGGCTGTTGTTTGTGGCTGTTGTTTGTGGTTGTTGTTTGTGGCTGTTGTTTGTGGCTTTTGTTTGTGGCAGTTGTTTGTGGCTGTTGCTTGTGGCTGTTGCTTGTGGCTGTTGTTTGTGGCTGTTGTTTGTGGCTGTTGTTTGTGGCTGTTGTTTGTGGCTGTTGTTTGTGGCTGTTGTTTGTGGCTTTTGTTTGTGGCAGTTGTTTGTGGCTGTTGCTTGTGGCTGTTGTTTGTGGCTGTTGTTTGTGGCTGTTGTTTGTGGCTTTTGTTTGTGGCAGTTGTTTGTGGCTGTTGCTTGTGGCTGTTGCTTGTGGCTGTTGTTTGTGGCTGTTGCTTGTGGCTGTTGCTTGTGGCTGTTGCTTGTGGCTGTTGTTTGTGGCTGTTGCTTGTGGCTGTTGCTTGTGGCTGTTGCTTGTAGCTGTTGTTTGTGGCTGTTGTTTGTGGCAGTTGTTTGTGGCTGTTGTTTGTGGCAGTTGTTTGTGGCTGTTGTTTGCGGCTGTTGTTTGTGGCTGTTGTTTGTGGCTGTTGTTTGTAGCTGTTGCTTGTGGCTGTTGCTTGTGGCTGTTGCTTGTGGCTGTTGTTTGTGGCTGTTGTTTGTGGCTGTTGCTTGTGGCTGTTGTTTGTGGATGTTAGTTGTTTGTTTTTTGGGGCTGTTTGTGTGGTTGTTTTAACATTTTCATCATTATCATCATCATCATCATCATCATTATCACCATCATCACTATCTTCACCATCATAATCATTATCTTCTTCTTCTTCTTCTCCTTCTTCTTCTTCTTCTTCTTCTTCTTCTTCTTTTTCTTCTTTTTCTTCTTTTTCTTCTTCTTCTTCTTCTTCTCCTTCTTCTTCTTCTTCTTCTTCTTCTTCTTCTTCTTCTTCTTCTTCTTTTTCTTCTTCTTCTTTTTCTTTTTTTTCTTTTTCTTATTCTTTTTCTTCTTCTTCTTCTTCTTTTTCTTCTTCTTCTTCTTCTTCTTCTTCTTTTTCTTCTTCTTCTTCTTCTTCCTCTTCTTTTTCTTCTTTTTCTTCTTCTTCTTCTTCTTCTTCTTTTTCTTCTTCTTCTTCTTCTTTTTCTTCTTCTTCTTCTTCTTCTTCTTCTTTTTCTTCTTCTTCTTCTTCTTCTTCTTCTTCTTCTTCTTCTTCTTCTTCCTCTTTTTTTTTCTTCTTTCTCATCATCGTCATTCTAACACTCCACCATCAGCCCATCATGCACGGATGAGTTGAATATGTACAGAGTGGAGGCCGCATGGAAACTGTCCCAGTGGGACTCTCTGGAAAAGTACCTGGCTCAGGTTGCCGTAAATTTGAAAATAAATTTTGTTATTGCTTATCAGAATGATGTTATTATTTTGTTGTTGAAGTTTTTGTTGTTTTTTTTGTTCGTGTTGTTGACGTTGTTAATGATGTCACAGTTGATGTGCTTATTCGACGTTTTTAACGTTGTTTTGTATTGGTAACTTCATTAATTTAGAAGAAAACAAAAATAATAACAACAATTTCAAAAATAATAACAACAATAACAAAAATAATAACGACAACAACAATGATGACAAAAACAATAACAACAATAATAAAACAACCAATAACAACAGGAAACGCATGTGCATGAGTGGAACGTAGGTCTTGGAAAGATCCTGCATGCTGTCAAGTGCAAGGTAGGTTTTCATGACGACTGCGGTGGCGATGGTTTGTGATCAGTGATGGGAGGGGTCATAATGATTGTGCTGATTGTGGTAGTTTGACGGTAGTGCGGACTTAAGTGGAAATGGCGGTGGAAGTTGTAATGGAAATTATTGTGGTAACGATGTTAGTGATGATAGTGGTATCAGTGATGATAGTGATGTTTGTGCAAGTAATGGTGATAGCGAACGGCTACATAGACCGCTTGATGGGCCTCCAGGACCAGGAGTCGTTCAAGGAGACGGTGACGTCAGTGCGACTGCGGCAGATGGTTCCTCTGAGTGGAGTCTCCATGGACACGGGCTCGTACCACCAGGCCTACGAGAACATCGTCAGGTGCCTGAGGCTGAGAGCTGTGTTGCTTGTTGTTTTGATGATGGAGAAAAAACACAAGTTCATGTTGAGCGAACAGGGGTTTATGTTGAACGAACAAGAGTTTATATTGAACAACCAGGATTTTGCATATAATTACAACGGGCGCACATATACGCACCCCCACAGACTGCACATGCTGAGTGAGCTGGAGGACGGGGAGGCCTTCTTGTTCGCTCACCACCCTTCGCCCCCCTCTCCCACCCTCTGGAACAACAGACTCGAACTCTGCCAGGTTTCTGCTTGTCATTCTCTTTCTACTCAATCCTTCCATCCATCTCCATCCGCACGTCATCCACCCTCATTCACACGTCATCCATCTCCATTCACACATCATCCACCTCCATCCACACGTCATCCATCTCCATCCACACGTCGTCCATCCCTATCTACACGTCATTCATTTCTACCCATCAATTAATCACTTTAACCCACCAATTAATCACTCTTACCCACCAATTAATCACCCTATCCAACCAATCATGCACCATCACCACTTCTCCCAACCATACCACCCCTCACCAGTCCACCTACAAAGTTCTTTCCCCCATCCTGCACCTACACCGGGTGCTGTTGCAGTTGTTGAGGGACCACAGGGGCGTCCCAGTGGACGATGACATCTCGCAGTGCTGCCTCAAGTCCGCTCAAGTGGCCAGAGAGTCAGTGCCCACACCCTCCACTCCTTTATGCTTTCATCTGCCTATCCGTCCACCCATCTATTCATTTATCTTTCTTTTCATTTATTCATTCATTCATTTA
>OX387247.1:3275606-3278106 GCA_947562095.1 Branchellion lobata | reverse complement strand
TTTAACAGCCTTTTGTTTCTTCAACAATTTCGCCCAACCGTTCATCCTTTCTTCCATCCTGCACCACTCTTCCTACCTCCCCCCCTTCTTCTCACCTTCTTATCTCCTACCGCCTTTGTTTCCACCCACCCTCTTCTTATCCATCACTCATCAACATTTTTCCACTCAGAACTCCACAACCATCACTCACAACCACTCTACCCTCAATGGCCTGCCTTGGCGCTTTATAAATGGATTTATTATTATTATTATATTTATTATTATTATTATTATTATTATTATTATTATTATTATTATTGTTGTTGTTTTTTTTGTTGTTATTATTATTATTGTTATCATTATTTTTATTTTTTTTTTTTTTCAATTTTTACCCACCACCCACAAGGACGCCACAAGACTGGCGGACAGCCTCATAGACCTGTGCAACAGGGAGGTGAAGAACTGCCCCAGCAACAGTCTCAACGTGTGCCAACACTTCAAGCCCCTCGTCAGGATGCTCAGCGACAAGTAAGCGTTGTCGTTGTTGCTGCTGTTGTTGCTGTTGTTGCTGTTGTTGATGTTGTTGTGGTTGTTGTTTTTTTTTATGTTGTTGCTGTTGCTGCTGTTGTTGCTGTTGTTGATGTTGATGTTGTTGTGGTTGTTGTGGTTGTTGTTTTTGAGGATGATGTTGATGTTGTTAGAATTTTTATTGCTGTTTTTCACCTTTTCGTTGTTTGTTGCTGTTGTTTTTGTTGTGGTTGTTTGTTGCTGTTGTTTTTGTTGTTGTGGTTGTTGTTGCTGTGGTTGTTGAGGTCGTTGTTTTTGGTGATGTTTGTTGATGATTTCTTTGCGTTGATAATTATTACAGCTGTTGCATTGTTAGGCTCACGTAACCACACCACAGGAGCTTCAGCGAGATCATGCTGCCCTTACAACACCAAATGAACCCTACCATCAACAAGACGCCCAGAATCTCTTCCTTTCCACCTTCCTCCTCTTCTTCTTCCTCTTCATCTTCATCATCATCTTCAGCTACCTTTAAGGCTTTCACGTCTATTGAGCCGATCTACATAGCTGGCATTGAAGACAAGGTTTTTAATAACTTTGAACATTTTGACGTGAAAAATCTTTTTTAATTAAAACACACACACACACACACACACACACACACACACACACACACACACACACACACACACACACACACACATGCACATATACAGGTGGAAGTACTGCACTCCCTGCAGAAGCCCAAGAAGGTGACCTTCAAGGGAAGTGACGGACGAGGTTACATCATGCTCTGCAAACCCAAGGTGGTGTGGTGTGATGTGGTGTGATGTGGCGTGGTGTGGTGTGGTGTGGTGTGGTGTGGTGTGGTGTGGTGTAGTGTAGTGTGGTGGTGTGGTGTGGTGTGGTGTGGTGTGGTGTGGTGTGGTGTGGTGTGGTGTAGTGTGGTGTGGTGTAGTGTAGTGTGGTGTAGTGTAGTGTGGTGTGGTGTAGTGTAGTGTGGTTTGGTGTGGTGTGGTGTGGTGTTGTTTAAGTCTAGTGGTGTGGCGCTGTGGTATTGTAAGGGTGTGGTGGTGTATGTTCGCTAATAGTTGTTCATAGTCGCTAAAGAGAAATGAAGAGTGGTTGTTGCTGTTGTTGATTGAGTGTAGTTGTTATTGTAGCTGGTTAGTAATAGCGAAAGGGCTTGAAGTTGGCTGAAGAGTGGTAAGGCTTTTGCAAAGGTTGTATCAACATAAAGGGTCCTAAGAGTAGTCAGTAGTAACAATAAAGAGGGTGCAGCCAGTAGCACCATCCTTCAGCACAAGCACCACACAGGACGATCTGCGCAAGGACAGCAGACTGATGGAGTCGATGAGCTTCGTGAACAGGTGCCTGTGGAGGAGGCCTGAGTCCCGCCAGAGGAGTCTTCACATCCGCACCTTCGTTAGCTTCGGCTGCTTTACTTGGCGCTCTACAAATCATCTATACATTTTTTTATTTTAGTATTATTGTCATTATTCATTATTGTCATTTTTATTCTTATTTATTTTTTCAATATATTCATTATTATTTATATTATTATTATTATTATTATTATTATTATTATTATTATTATTATTATTATTATTGGTGGTAGTAGTAGTAGTAGTAGTAGTAGTAGTAGTAGTAGTAGTAGTAGTAGTAGTAGTAGTAGTAGTAGTAGTAGTAGTAGTAGTAGTAGTAGTAGTAGTAGTAGTAGTAGTAGTAGTAGTAGTAGTAGTAGTAGTAGCAGTAGTAGTAGTAGTAGTAGTAGTAGTAGTAGTAGTAGTAGTAGTAGTAGTAGTAGTAGTAGTAGTAGTAGTAGTAGCAGTAGTAGTAGTAGTAGTAGTAGTAGTAGTAGTAGTAGTAGTAGTAGTGGTAGTAGTAGTAATAGTAGTAGTAGTAGTAGTAGTAGTAGTAGTAGTAGTAGTAGTAGTAGTAGTAGTAGTAGTAGTAGTAGTAGTATTGTTACTATTTTATTTTAGTTTTAACTTTAATTTTTATCTATTTATTT
>OX387247.1:3240606-3270606 GCA_947562095.1 Branchellion lobata | reverse complement strand
TGTGTATGTGTGTGTGTGTGCGGGCTTCCTTCGATGGTTGGAGAAAATACACAGCCATCAGCTGATTTCATGCAACTTTGATTACTATTTTAGTTTTTGCATACAAGAGAAAATTATATTTTGAAAGATTTATTGTTCAAAAATAATGGTCAGTATGTCCTTTTAACCTTTAACATTTGTATCTTTTTCAGTTTACCAGCATTTTCTCTCTCCTTTCATTTTTTTCCTCTTCGGTCAATATTTTTCTATTTTTTTTAGATGTTGAAGGTTTGGCTTTTTTGAAATCCAACTTGCTGTAGTCTACTTTGTTATGTTGGTATGACATGGGGTATTTGCGCTTGATGTTTAGGCCATATTGCTTTTTGCGGTCCTCATCTTCACTAGAATCATCTTTTTGCCCCCCGAGTTCCTTGCCTTCACGACTCTTTTTGAGAGCCATATATTTTTTTAAAAGTTCATTTGTTTCTTTTTCACTTTCATCATCATCACTTTTATTCTGTTTTTTGTGTTTTTTATGAGATTTTTCTTTGTGTGTTTTTTTTGATTTTTTCTTCTCAGCTTTACGTTGTTGTTTCTCTTTTAATTTGTTGAGTTTTTTTAGTTTAAAAGGATTGTCTAATATGCGCCTTCTGGCCTCTTCCTCTTTCAGCTTTATGGCATAAAGAGGATCCTCCCTCATCTTCAGCTTCATATCTGACTCCGTCCTCTTTGCAATTGCATCATCAAATCCAGGTACATCTTTGTTAATTAGATCTTCCTCCTCGTCTTTCAGATCCTCGAACCTTTTTCCCATCAAATACTCTTCAGCGTCATGTCCTTTTCTCTCGTATAGCCAATCAACTTTTTCTATCGAACTTTTGTCTGACTCCTTTTTTAAATTTTCCATAATTATTTATTTTTCAATATATATTTTCACAAGTTTCAATAACTGTATACTCAAAATAAAACGATAAAAGTTTTAAAAATAACATATAACTTCGCTCACATAGAAAGTTCTTTACAAATCTCTGAAATATTTCAATAAAATTTTAATAAGTAAACATTTTGTTTTTATTATTATTATTTTCTATAGTTTTCATTAAATCAAGTCCAGACATACGCTGGAAATGTTAAAAAACACGGCGAACAATCAAACTGAAAGAGAAAATTAAAATATACGATAACTGAATTTTATTAGTCATGAAAGTCAGCATTAAACTCAACGCCAAAAACTCTATAAATGAATTTATATATTCATATATTTATAAATCTCGTTATCATTATTGTAATTTACTTGTTATCAACTGTTTAAAATGCTTTTATATCTAAAATAAAAAAAGTTTGAGTATATTCTATTATATTCTCAGGCAAGCCCTGATTTGAGCTCTAGAAACGACAGCTCAACTAAAGTATAGGGGCCTTCTTGGAGTGCCCAATCTTCTAGTAGCCAACAGCGATCAAAACCATTTCCATGGGAGTGCTATTAAACTAATTCTTAAGGGCGCATTACAAATTTCTTGATGGATAAGATTAAATTGAATTCTTTAGTTTATATCTATATGAATCTTGACAGACACTAGGAATTCATACACAAAAAACAATAGATGAACCGTTATAAACTATTTTGAACTATTAGCAATAAAATTGGCAAAGTTAGAGATTCAATCTAATCTAATCTAATCAAAGCATTGTGAAGTGCCTACCAGCTTTGTGTTCAAAGGCGCTCCCATGGAAACGGTTTTACTCCCTGTAGGCTAGTGTACTAAGTGACTAAGCCAATCTAGCACGGCGTCTATTCTTCACTTAAGTTCAAAACTAAACAATTAAGTTAATGAAACAGTTAAAATTTATTTGAGAAGTGATATGTGAATAAATTAAAAAATAATATCAATTATAATGGATGTTAAAATGAAAAAAAAAGTTAATAGCTTATAAAAATATTTAATGACTGAGCAATAATGATTCAATCAAATGAGATAACTATATAGGTGATGTATTCATATCTTTTGGGAGACTGCAAAGATCCCGAGAAATGGAAGTCAATTGATGAGACCTTATGCTCCATAAGGAAAAAAACTAAAAAAGAAGATTCATCTTTCTTTTTGTAATCATGCCCTTATTCACAAGAAAGTTTCTTCTTATTCCATGAATTGAGTTGGGCTTTTAAATAGCATAATTAGATAAAATTATTCAATGATTTTTGTCATGTATTTCACCTTAAATGCGATTTCTACCATTCAGCTCTTTCTTAATTTCATCCATTGAATAATTTGTACTGTTATGTTAGCCCTTTATACCGTAGACGATCTATAAAACTCCATTTATATAACATGTAAATAACAAAACTAAGAACCATTTTGAAACTTAGGTTTTAATGGAGATTAGATTATTTATGTGTTTTCCTAATTGATAAAATTAATTTACCGCTTCGTAAACTGCTTTTAGTTTCGAATATTTCATTTTTTTTAATTTTCATTGAAAATTTTTTTTGAGGCTAAGTTACTTACAACATTAGCTACCTTAGGCTAGTACTCGTGTTTCCTTAGTCATGCATACTTCAGCTTACTTCATGTTAGCTCGTTAAGCCATCAATTTGTGTTTCCCAGCATTCGTAATAAATCTTTCGCGAAATGAACTATAGACAAATCTTTTGATTAGATTAACTATTTTAATTAACTACAAGCTGTATCAATTTTTATACAAACTGGCATGGAAGCTTCCTTCATGTTTAAGCTAAAAATTAAAGTGGTGAAAGTTTGAAAAATTAATTGAATTAAATTGCATTTTCGTGTTTTCTACCAAATAAAATACTGAAAAAGTTTCATTTTACATTCTTCTCTGTGAAACTTTGGGAAAAACGTTTAATATGGAATTTTGGGAAATCGTTCCAAACAAGCAAGATTGAAAAAACCTTATACAAACATACCTCGGAAACCCAATTCTACGTTGATCTAGCACAATGACAAGAAAGTTATTTGCGTGCATAGGGAGTCCATAAAACAACAGCGTGTCTGAGTACTGTTGTAAAGGTATAGATTAGTTTTCCACGCATAAACATGCACACATGTAAAGCAAAATTAGTCATTCATTATCGTATCTCGCCCACCTTCTATTGATATTTGAAATTATTTCAATTTGTTGGTGTTTGATTTCACTATTTTTGCCACAACGATCTCTTCCATCGTGTCTTGAACACTTCAAGCTTCTCAATTTCTTCCTCCTGCTCGTTTTACGAAAGTATATGACTCACTTTGCTGTTCAAAAAAACAATACTTCATTATTTAAAATAAACATAAAAATCCATTTTAAATCATTTGTATTTAATGTAGCTTTTACTTTGAAGCATATTTCATGTCAAGCAGCTTTAATTTTTGAGCATTTTTAGAGTGCATTTAGTTTTTATGTTCGTTGTCGTACGTGTTCAATTATTTAGAAATACCACATCTTAAATCGTAATAATTCGCTTCAAAACCCTATTTTCAAAGCATTTATATGTTTAGAATCAATAATTTTCAGTCCCAAACTCTCTGAAGAATTCTTCAAAAATTCTTCCAAATAACCAACATCAAACAAACATCGCATCTTTGCTGTTCGTATCTTCTTCTCGAGAATTTAAAATATCTGAATGTTCAAAAGTCTACTTCAAAAGATTTCGTGTTTACTTTTTCTCTCTTCTTCCAACAATTTTTTGTTGTTATTGTTATTACCGCTGAAATTTTCACATTTTTTAATTTGACTTGATTTGTTACTACTCGTAAAGTTTGGTGTTTCTTTTTTAAAAATTTGTGCACACGAAGTTTCTCGTTCAAAAATTAACTTGTTGCTACCGTTTAGTTTGAATTTTTGAGGCGTTGTGACGCACAGCACTGTGCAACTAAGTTTTATTTCCATCAACTCAAGGCGAGAAAAAGCATTATGCATGTCAGTAATGGCGCTTTGCTTTCGTCTTTCAAATAAATCACTTTGAAGAATGTTTGTCTTGAAAGTAGTCGATTGGAAACGTGAGAAGGAAGATTTGAGAATTGCTCGGAGGTTCATACTTCTGCAGTTTCGAATTGAAAATATTTTTTGCAAATCTGTTTTTCATTCGTCTGAGCTACGCCTATGATTGGTTTGACAAACTACACAAAAATGTTCTTTACCCGAATAAGCTTCACACAAAACAAAGATGTTTTGAAGCATTCTGAGCCATCTTTCAACACTTCTAATAAGACTAGACAACAATGGAAGAACGGCTAGATGTTTATATAGAAATTCAGAGCGGTGGATTCCTTAAATCCATCACCATCCTTTATTAATACGTTCCAAGAAAGGTGCGTTCAGTCTTATTTGAAGATTCAGTCGTTCATTGAAAGTTTGTATCATTGCAATTATGTTTACATTAGAATAAACGAACGGAAAAGTCAATGTTTTGTTGACGACAAAGCTGACGAAGAGCAAACATTGAAGCCTCATTGGCACTTGCAAGCAACACAGCGGGACACGTTGAAAGCATATATTAGGATACATTGAATATAACATTGATGGGTAATGTGTAGATACAATTTCGAAGTTAAAAATTTGAGAAATGAAACCAGTTGCAGAACGTGTGATAAATTCATAGTTTCCACCAGAAAACGTATGTACATTCTTATCTAAGCTAACGTAAATATTTACAGCTACTTCGCAAGCTTCCCTGACGATCCGACAATGTCTCAGAGCTACTTGAGGGCGAGGTCTTCGAAAGAGATGGCCACGTTGGTGAAGTTGGTATTGATGTTGGAGGAGGTGACGCTGTTGCGGTGGTACTTGCTGAGGCGCATGGACTTGAAGCATCTGCCGAAGAGGTAGTGGTTGAAGAGACGTTTGAAGTCTGTGCTCATGATGTAGAGGGAAGGAGGGTTGACGCAAGAGTTGAGGAAAGAGAGAATGTAAGAGGCGGTCTTGAAGTGACGCATCCTGGAAAAGTGGAGAGGGGGGTCGTGGTAGCCGCTCAAGAAAACTTGCACGTAGCGAGGAGCCCAACAGAGCACGAAGAGGAGCGTTATGACCAGTATAATCTTGGCGATCTTTTTTCTCGCCATTACTTGCTTTTCCCAGCTTTTCGTCTGACTCACTCTGAGGGTGTTTCTGACGGTGATGTCGTTTGAGCGGCACAGAGACACGGCAATAGCGATGTAGAAGGTGCTGATGATGAAAAGGGGCAAAACAAAGTAGACGCAGAAGTTCATAATGCGGCGAGACAGAACGTAGGGGTGGTGGTCATCGAATCTTCCATTGGCAAAGATGGCGTACACCACACAAGTCTTAAAGCCTGCTTTGGCGGTGACGATGTCACTGGTGATGATGTCAGGAAGAGCGAAAAGGAAAGAGATGACCCAGATGGACAAGGAAATGAAGATGGCCCTCTTCTTGCTGAACCACAGAAACGTTTGTATGGGCATCACAATGGCCACGAAGCGGTCTCCCGCAAGAGCGGTGAGAGTGAAGATGGAAACGCCCTGGGATAGATGAATGATGAACTCGAAGATGTGGCACATAGTGGCTCCGTACACCCAGCCCTGGTACAGGTAAAGCAGCATGCGGAAGGGAACGCTGAAAATGAGCACCGCCAAGTCGCCGATGGCGAGAGAGACCAGGTAAATGTTGGGAACGCTGTACATGCCCTTGTTCATGGCCACTGTAAAGATCAACAAACCATTCCCAACGACGCCGATGAAGATGATGATGGCGAAGCAGACGCTCACGAAGGCCACTGGAGGTCCCTTCCAAGCACCGAGCTCTGCCGTGCTGTTCAACACCGTGCTGTTTGCTAGCACTTCCATCAGCCAGTATTGAAGTATCAAGCTCTGTGATGGGATCTAGGTTTCTGTCGGTACACAAATTCTTTCGACGACGATTTTCGCAATTGATAAAACATCCAACGTGTAAGTTTATATGAAAACAAAAATGTTTCTTCTCTACTCTAAAACTTATGTGCTCTCATACACTAGAATGAATGCCTTCACACCCATCTTATATAGGAATCCGTAAGTATATGCAGCTTCCGTTACAAAATTGTAAATCTCTAGCTTAATCTAACTCTTTTTCATATATTTTTTTGATAAAAATCTTCGTTTCTCTGAGGAAGATAACAAAATGTAAAAATAGATGCAACGTTAATACTAAACACTTCATATAAAGCGTCATAAATAATGTGAATCAGGCAGGAAAAGTGATAGAAGAGTTTTCGATTGATGACTAGAAACAAAAAAAAAAGATGCACGCTGGAAACGGGTTGAAAGGAGCATTAATCAAGTTCCTCAATGGAGCAATTTTGAAATTCTTCAACTCATTAAGGTCTATTATAACGCTTGTTCATAAGTGCGATTATTTATTGCGCCTGTGAAGGCGTGATAGGTACTAATTGGGAGAGTGATGGCTTGAGATGCCTCACTTTTAACAGCCTCTGAAGCCTAAGAGCATCACAAACTTTTATTTCTTTGTTGTGTTCCTAGTAAGAGTGCTCATGATTGTTCGCAAAATATCAAAGCATTCAGAAAGATAATTTTATTTTCATCCACCAAATGTTTTTATAGCCACCTATATTCAAAAAATAAAAAAGTAGAATTAAATCATAATGTACTTATATTTAACATTTTTTCCGGTGCAATGCGCAAGTATTAGAGGTATGAAGTCATAATTCATTCTTGTTCCTCAAATAGATCTTGGTGGGCGATGAGTGATGTCTATGTGGAGCTTTCATGTAGAACCATGCATGAGAAAAACCACCGTGTAATTAACCGCCCTAAAAAAACTCATTCAATATAATAATAATGCTCGAAGTTTAATAGTTCAAAGATGCATGTTGAATAACTTATATTTTTCAAAGTTATTAGTTAGGTCTAAAAAGATTAAAATCAAGAGTCCATTTTTACTAGTTGGTTAATATGAAGTTTACATAATGGGTTTTGATGAAGTATATTGGGTTTAAAAATGCTTCGAGTTCAGTATTTGTGCAATATTCCTATACCTCTACAACATGATAGAAACAGTATTCAAAAGTCGTTTGATGTAATTAAGCTATTATTTAATTATAAAATCTAGAATCTTATTTATTTGATTCTATAGTCATTTTTTTTTTAATTTCCACTTTTTTTAATTTCTCGTGATACTGAAGTTTGTGTTAATGTAATTTTTTTCTTATTTTCATGTTTCCATGGTTTGTAACATTTCCAGCGTCTGACTGGATTTGATAAGATAAAAATAATTTAAAAATTTTTTTGTTAGGGTATTAATGTATTTTGCCGAAAATTCAAAAAATTCTGTTGTAAGTTTCCTTCAAAAAGCGAAAAAAGAAAGCTGAAAACTCAACACGATCACAAACCCTGATTGTGCCTGTCTTTCTTAGGTCATAAGATCATCATCGCTCCTCATTTTATATAAAGAATTTATGATTTTTATGATAAGAATAGTTTATGAATGCCAATGTATTTGATTTAATAAAAGATGAAAACTAGTTTTTTGCGGTACTTTATTATTTATATCGATTAAATCAACTTTTCAGTATCAGTTAATGCTATAAAAAACCAAAGTTGTTTGTCTCTAATAATTATTATTATAAATTATGGCTTTCAGTTGTTATTTGCATAATGGAATTTATCCATATAAGATAAAACTCAAATGTAATTTTTCAAATTTGATATTAATTAGTTGATAAAGTGGTTTGTCGTACCATTATGGATAGTCAAAAACTACGTAATTGCGTGGAAATGTTGAAAATAAGCAAATTCTCAAAATAAATAAGCCTTTATTGAGCACGTATTTTCTAAAAGTTTTTAATTTTCAAGATTTAAAACGAATAATGAAAATAAAATGCTGACCAGCTTCACCTAAGGTAAATTTGAGAGACAGTTGGGGGGAGAGAATCCATCGTAAGGTTGGTATCTTGTCGATTTATAACTATAAATTCACAATTGTTTCTTTTATTTTGTTATTTTTGTTTTTTTTGCATACTCGTCGAATGGTTTTATTTTTGTCACATTTAAAAATTCTAATTCGTATTTGAATGTTTTTTTGATTTTTCATCAAAAAGCATCTAAATTGTTTTTCAAACTGTCATGGAATTTTGATTTACTTTGTTATTTATTATTCAAAGTGATAAATACTGAATTGAAACTCGTTTTTTCGCAGTTAAAAGTAAATCAAGTAACCCAGTAACATAACTAAGAACTGCTCAATTCAAGTTAACTAAAATAGTAAGAATAACTTAATTTGAAATTCACCGAAACTAAGATGAGTTCTTTCATAAAGGTATGTTTCTTATTTTTTATATTTTTTTAAGAATTAAAAAACTTGTAAAAATGTAGTTATGTTTTTAACAATTTTATATCAAAACTGAAAATGAAAGATTTTAAACAATATCGTTTTTTGAAAGAATAACGGGAACAAGGAAGGCTTTGGACCTGTGAAGGGTACCACATTCCCCTCTCGGTTCACTGTCAACCAGTCCAATGGAAACGGATTCACAAGGAATGGTTTCTTCGGCAACAAGTCTCCAGTACTGAACACCAACAACAATTTCAATGGAAATATTGACAAACCAATCATCAACAACAAGGTCTTTAGTGAAATTCGAGAAAAAGGACTCATTGAAAAGCTACTAGTGAGTTTGCAGACGTTTAATAGTTTTAAAATAATATTCGGTCACAAAATTTATATATATATATATATATATATATATATATATATATATATATATATATATGAAAGTGATTATTTTATTTCAACTCGAACATAAATTTCAACAAATTCTATACTGCAGACTTCTTATGGTTTTGTGCAGTGCACAGATAGGAAAGGTCGTTTTTTTTTCCACTACAGTGAGTACAAGGGTGCTCTCAATCTTCTCAAAATTGGAGGTTTGTGTATCTTTTTCCATTTCCATTTAATCTTCTCCAACCAAATTTTTTCACCAACAGATGCAGTGGAGTTTCAGGAGTCACTTGACAAACGTACAGGTAAGCCTGTAGCAGTGTCACTAGTGAAGGTTTCATCAGAGGATGACATGGCAGAGGTGGCAGGCAAGCCGGTTGAGGGAGTGATCCTTGCTGAGGCTCGTAATTCTGTGCTGGTGAGTGGGGTGGGTGTGTCAAGATGACCTGTATAGAATAAATGATGGAAATAGCTTGGAACTAATCTTTCAAAAAAATTCTTTCAGATGAATGGAGGGGACTTTTCGGGGGATGGCAGAGTGACTTATGAGCAGGGTGGTGAAACATTTTTCCTTCCTTTTTCATGTGATGATGTGGAAGGTGGCCAGAAGGCAGAAGCAGGTGACAAGGTGACGTTTTATGTGTGTTCGGATGAGAGGAGTGGCAACCCGCGAGCTCGAGGCATCTGCAGGCAGTCCTTCTCACACCTTCCAAGCCTCTTCTGTGAGGGCTACCAGGGGGTGGTGTGCTCGATGAAGGACTCATATGGCTTCATCGAACGCGCTGACGTGGTCAAGGAAATCTTCTTCCATTTTTCTGAGTTTGAAGGAGACATTGACACCTTGCGCCTCGGAGATGATGTGCAGTTTGGAATACAGACTAGGAATGTGAGTTCTTTGATCACCCGTATATTGACCCTTTCCTCATGAACTTATGAATGCTTCTCTACATAGAACAAGGATGTGGCAGTGAACATTTCAAAGCTGCCCTCGGGCACGGTGGTGTTTGAGGATGTGGCAAAGGAGTGGAAGCGAGGCAAGATCAAGAAGACCATCAAGATGGCATCTCTCAAGAAGCAGAATGAGGCTCTCGTTGGTCGAATAGTCTATGAGACCCTCAATGGGTGGGTGCTGGTCTCATCGATAATTGTTTACATTTTCATGATTCTTGTTTCCTATAGTATTGATGAGCTGTAATGATGTGTCATTTTTGATGCAGGTCAATAGAGATTCCATTTGGAGAGAAGGACCCACAGGGTGACTTCACCATGGTGCTGGGAGACATTGTGGAGTTCTGCATTGCCACCGACCGGAGAGACATGGTGCAACATGCCACCAACATCAGACTCGTCGACGACACCTTTGCCGTCGCCAAGGAGAAGAGGGAGAAGGTGGGTTGTTGTGGTATTGTGTTCAAGTGTTGACATTGTTTCAGCCACACCATATTCTGTCACTACACTCGACTCATCCGTCACAGGGTTTTGTGACAACGTTGAAGGAGGGTTTCGGCTTCATCAGGTGCACTGACCGGGAGGCGCGCATGTTCTTCCACTTCAGCGAGCTGCTCAATGCTGATCAGGATATCCACCTGCAGGATGAACTTGAGTTCACTGTGGTGCAGGTGAGCAGTGCTGCAGTGGATGAAAGTGTGCATGAGATCAATCTTATGGATCTTAGTAATTTTTAATGATGGGAAGCGCCAAGACAAGCAACTGAGGCGCCATTTGTTTGGGAAGCTTTTCTCACACGAGCATGCACTTTGCAGGACCCCTCAAACGTGACCAGACAGGTGGCCATCCGCATCAAGGTACTGCCACTTGGCACCATTGTGGTGCCTGAGACCTTCCTGCCCGCCAAGCTGCAGGGTGTGGTGCAGAGGGAGGCCTCCAACAACAAGCTCTTATCAGGTCCCTTCTGCATTTTTCCATTACACATAAACACCAACATACAAACACTGACACACGTAAACGCCAACATACAAACACTGACACTTGTAAACACCAACATACAAGCACTGACACACGTAAACACCAACATACAAACACTGACACACGTAAGCACCTACATACAAGCACTGACACACGTAAACACCAACATACAAACACTGACACACGTAAACGCCAACATACAAACACTGACGCACTTAAACCCCAACATACAAACACTGACACACGTAAACACCTACATACAAACACTTACACACGTAAACACAAACATACAAACACTATCACACGTAAACACCCACAACACTACCATCCATCCACCCCTTAAAGGAAACAAGGAGGCAGATCCGGGAGTGATAATGTACGAGGTGGAAGGCACCAAGCAGATGATCCCCTACAGTTGTTCCGTCGTCGATGGCGGCCTTCCTAAGCTCGATGACAAGGTGCTGTGTTATTGCAATGTGTTTGACAATGCCTCTCACACAGTGGCACTACTGCAGGTTGAGTTCCAGATCTCGGAATGTCAGAAGAACAAAACGAAGGTGGCAGTGAATGTGAAGGTGGTGGGCGCTCGTGGGGGCAGGGAGCAGGGCTTTGTGGTGACCATCAAGGAGGGCTTCGGCTTCATTGAGACCACAGACCACGAGCGGGAAATCTACTTCCACTTCAGGTGAGTGCATGAATGCTTCACTGTGAATGCCACTTGTGATGGTTCTGAGTAACTTGACGTTGTGTGTGTTACAGCAACTACGAGGGTGACGTGGAGATGTTGGAGGTGGGTGCCGAGGTGGAGTTCTTGGTGTGTACCAAGTCAGGCAGAGTGAGTGCCGAGAACATCAGACGCATCTCCAACAACTCCATCGTCACAGGCGTAAGTGTACTCTGTTTTAGCGCACTGAGACATCACTCACTGGTGCCTTCCCACCGCAGGAAGTGTCCTCGAGCATCTTGGAAGGCAGGGTGTTGCGCAGCATCCATTCGTCCGACGCCCCTGACTACTTTGGCCTCATCCAACAACTTTCTTCTGACTCCTCTTCCTCTGACCTGCCTACCTTTCCCTACAGCATCATGAGTCTGGTTGACAAGAAGGACACCCTCATGTCTAGGGGTGACTGTGTTCGATTCCAGGTACCGCCAACCCCGCCACTACTGCTGCCACATCCATCCATCCACCCCACATTGTTGCCTCTTCTTCCTCACAACCACCACTCAGGTGTTGGAAGTGGTGGTATCGTCGTCGTCATCCAAGCTCACCCGATCGAGCAGCACTTCAGGGGAAGGAGGGGTGCGCAAGTGGGCGTGCAATGTGGCGTGTACTCGCAAGTTTCTGCAAGCCCGTATTGAGTCCCTCTCTGAGACGGTCGGTCGGTCGGTTGGAAGATGTTTGACATTGTTTCATTCCACACCCGACCACCACTTGACCTTCACCACCATCACTTAACCACCATCATCACACCATTAAACTATCACCTTACCACCTTCACCCCCAATCGTCATCACAATCACACCACCATTACACAGGGGGGTGTGTTGAGTTATGAAAAGGACTCGGGCGCCAAGTTAACATTTTCGTCACGTGACACTCACGACATGGCCGAGTTGAGTGTGGGTGACGACGTGGACTTTGTGGTGGCCAGTGTGGCCGGTGACAAGGTGGCTGTCAACGTCACCAAATCGAGGTAGCTGTCTTGTGTTGTTTGTTGTAGTGTTTTATGTTTTTGTGGCATTGTATGTTTTTGCTTTTTTTGTTGTGTTGGATGTTTTTTAGGTATTTGTTTGTTTCTCATCAGCCATCGCAATGGTCATACAATAAAGTATCTTTCTTCATCACCACCACCACCACAATGCAGTGACAGGCCTCGACCGGACAGGCTGATATCGCGCATCAAGAGCACCACAGAAGACCAGGTGCCCAGGGTGGTGACCATTCGACAGCCTCGAGGACCCGATGGCTCGAGAGGCTTCAAGCTGCGCAGGGTGTCTGTGCAGGGAGAGGTGGTGGAGGGGCAACGAGGAGGCGAGGGTGAGGTGCCTGTGGTGGGCAAGGAGGTGGAGGTGGTGAGCAAGGGAGTAGTCGACAGGGCGGGGGGAGATGTGCCTCTGACCGAGGCCCTCTGCAAGACCCTTCAAATATGAGCCCACACGTCGTCTCCTCTGCTTCCCTGTTCGATCATCCCCATTATTACGCTTTTGCTTTTCCTTGTTTAACCGTTTGATTATGCCTTTGCTTATGCTCCCTCTCTCATATCTAAATATATTTTTATTGCCTTTTATTATATCCTATTCTTTTTTGGTTTTACATTGTCCTGTTCAATTATAAATTTTCATCTTTCTTATTATATCTTATTTTATCGGATAATATTATTATTTTTTGTTATATTTCATCACGTTTCATTATGTCTGGTTATATATTATAATATTTTATTCTATCTTAATAAGTTTTTTTATATTTTGAAATTGTTTCATTTGATTCAAGTGAGGTTTTAAGAGCTGTGTTGCAACGACAAGAGCTTTTGGAGGTGTTTCAATAGAACTGCTACACTTTAAAGGATTTTTTTGAAGTTTTGAGATTTTCATTACGGACAAAAGTAAAAATGAAAAAAAGCAAGCAACTGAAGAGTATTCTCATCTGAGCGCTCTTCGGCACGACACCAGTCATTATTCACCTCGACAAACACTTTCGAACATCCCCTTTCGTCCACCCACTCGCCCACTTACCCGTCATCCTTCATTTCTCTATCCATCCATCTCTCACCATCCCTTAACTACGCTTGTCAGCCATGAATCCTCCGTCTGGTACATGCAAACTCTTCCAAGCAACAGTTGCCTTGAGGCGTTCGTGAATTCATTAGCTTCTTTATGTTTGTTCACTGTCGATTACGGAGTGTCATTATTATAAGTTTGTTTCACTTGTAACTTTTCTGGCTGAACTAAGGTATCTTTAAGTTGTGTTATCTTCATCTATGTCCTTTCAGTGATGCGCTGTTTCTTTAACGCCAGCACTTTCCACTGCAACGTTGTCATGTGCTTTCCACTTTTTGTCATCGCCATTGTCATTATCATCTCCATCATCATCATTATCATCCTCATCATCATCATCATCGTCGTCATCAACATCATCATCATTGTCATCAGCTTTATCACTATCATCATTAGCCTCTTGGCAATTTTTGTCATTTTGTTTCATCGTACTAACCCCACATGACTTCTCACCACTCCACTCTTCGACTATAGTTCGCTTGATTGGAGCATTTGATTTGGTGCCTCTTGCGCAGTCGCCTCTTATTTCGAGCACATTAAGAACTCTCGCTAGATTTCTTTACATTTTCTTTAATTTTAAGCCACAAACGTCACGGCCGACCACCTCAGAGTGGCGTGCAGTCTCTTGTGCATATGATCGCCATCAACCAGTCAGGTGTGTGTCGTCTTTCAGACACCACCACCCTTATGTCACCATTGTCACCACCATACAACATCATTATTAACCATCGCTTTAATTTCATAAACCCTCGCTTATGGTTTTCATGTTCATTGTCATCATTAGCCCATTGAACGTCGTTTCAACATCGTCTCTCCGGAGGAATGCATACGACCCGACTTCGCGTCCTTTAAAAGCGCTCCGTCATCCTTGTGTGAAGTAATATAATTATATGTTTTTATAATTATAAATTCATATGGTTGAATATCTTTTGAAGTATTTTATGTTTTGTTGCTACAAAGGCGTTTGCTGGATGACTTGTTTGGCAGACGATTTATTTTAGCAGGTGTGTGCTTGCCTGCTTGCTAATGCAGGCATGAGTCTTTCGAGAGACTAGAAGCTGATGATGATTACTCTGCAATTCCTTTCTGACGAATATTTAGTTCTTATGCCACTGTTTATTTTGTATTGACTAGTTAATTGTTCAAGAAGTTTGATTGATAAAGTTGTAAAAGAAAAATGTAATTAATCGAAAAAAAAAACATCTTTGTTACTCTTATTTTCAACACCTTGGAAGCAATGTACACGGACAAATAGACAGAAAAAAACGACTCAAAACCGTCTCATAAACTTTTTGAATTTTTCGTAGTGGAAGTCGTCTGTTGCCTTTTCAGTGGCCGTGGCGCCTTGGTTGTTGGTTTTCTGCTTGCTTGAGGTGAGCCTCTCTGCATCTCCCACCCTCAGTACCGGTGTTGGCGTCGGTTGGGGCTTCACTCGTTTGCTCGGGGCGTGCGTTTCTTCGATGTTGACTGTTGTGGTACGCATGAGAGGTTAGGGTTAATTTTTATACAAGTATTTTTATAGTGGAATTAACTCCAAAGAACTTCTGGGCTGCTAGCTGTGGTGCACATGGACGCTCACATCTGTTGTGCTGCACGAAGTTGACTGCCATGTTGGTGGGCACGAATTGGGACACACGCTCTCTGCGGGCCACTCTCTCCCGAGCCAGTCTCAACTTGGCCGCCTCCGTCTCCTCAATGTTCTTGATCTTCACCCTGCAAATGGTGGGTAGCAGAGATAACTTGAAAATGAATGTGAAAATGTGAAGAAAGCTTCATGGCTAATGTAATGTGCAAGGTGTCACCATGAAAATAAAGATGTATAACTAGAAACATAAATATTATAATAAAACTGAGAAAGTGAAATTTCAAATTAAACTGACTCAATGCCCAAGTCCACTTCGGGAATGCCTGATAGCATCTGGTTGGACATGGACTCTTCAGTCTTCTTCCACTTTGAGAGATTACGGATGTTGGCTGGCAACTCGTAGAGTTCATCCTCGGGTCTCTTTGGTGCTTCTTCTTCCTTTGCTTCTTGCTTTTCTTCTTCTTTGCCTTTACGTTTGGCCATCTGTTCTTCCACATAGTTCAACCTTAAATGAGAGTTTTATAAATGGGAAGTGAACACATTATAAATGACTGAAACACTGAGAATAATTGGTTGCAAATAAAATTTCTTGAAATGAATATACTTAAAAATAAATTCAAAAGACATACATCATGGCATCTTCATCTCTCTGGTTTGTTTCCATAGCAAAGTTTGTGCCAATGCCATCAAGCTGATCCAACTGGGAAATCCTGTGGAAGTAATCGAGTGTGGTGTCTTGACAAGACTAATTTTGAACTTTTCTCTTTTAAACTCATATGCTAGATAATAGAAAATGAAAGTTCACCCTTTTTTGAGAGATTTTATATCCACATAGCCACCCGTTTCCAACTTAAGAGGATCATGCTGAAAACATAATTCATTGAATAGTTGGAAAAATCAAAAATAATTGAAAAAAATTTATGAATTACCTTCAGTTTTTTAGGTTCTTGGTCAACTTTCAACAGATCTTCCACATTTATACCACTTGGCCTTTTCCTAAGCTCTTGAAACTCTCTTGTTTCTCTGATAATCTTTCTAGATAAAAAATTGTGTAATATGTTTAATTATTACTGTTCGTACTTTTATAGTTTTGTGTTTTAGAGACTTTATGAAAACCTGGTAATTTCAAAAGAAGAATCATGTTCCTCTTCTTCTTCGTCGTCAGACTTTTTACGAAAACATTTTTTCTTTATTTTTTTATCAGTCATATTAATCTATCGTGTATGCAGCCACCTACCAAATAATTCGTTCAAAACTTAAATTAACTTTTGTTGTTTTTTTCTAAATACCACTAACTCATAAAGTTTGAGTTTAAGAAAGATAATAAAGATTAAAACTAAAGCTAGTTATACTTTTTTTCATCTTGAAATCATTTTGAGGTTTTTTTTTCAAAATTTTTTTTGGGCAGTTTTCAAGGATTAATATGTAAAATTGAACAAATGATTATATAAACATATAATGCTCCGTGGTAAAGAAGTGAAATTAAAGCACAACGACATAGAAACAATTGATAGAATTATACTTGAAAACTCAATAGGTAAAATATGCTTACTATTAACTTTCAACTTGAATCAATATATAGAATATTTCCTTGGACACCAAAGCAGTAATTTTTAATTATAGATTTATTTGGAACAGGATCCAAGTATTTCGAGAATGAGAAACGCAAAGAGGCACTTTTGAATCAAAGGGTTGAAAAAACCAAGAGGGAATTGGATGCATTAAGGCCTGAGCAGCTTTCTAATGCTCTTTTCAAGGTGATAACCTACTCAATTTTTTTTCGTTTTTCAAAAATTTTCTTTTCTTTTTTTTTCGATTTTTCATAAACATTTTTTCCCCAAAAGGCAGACTCCATTTTGAGAGAACTGGAAAATGTTAGAGATTTAAGCAAAACTATTGTCCACATAGATATGGATGCCTTTTATGCTTCAGTTGAAATCCTTTCAAAGCCACACCTCGCTGATGTACCAATGGCTGTGGGTTCGGAACACATGCTGGTCAGCATTTTGATCTCTTTTTTTTTCTTCAATAAACATTTTTATTCATAAATCTTGTATTTTTTTTTAAAGAACATCCAAAATAAAATTTAAAATATTTTCAGTCCACTTCAAACTATGTAGCTCGAAGTTATGGAGTGCGATCAGCAATGCCTGGCTTTCTAGCAAGAAAGTTGTGTCCCTCTTTGACTATTGTGCCACCAAACTTTGCAGAGTATGAACGCATCAGTCATCTGGTCGATCAAGTGCTCAGTCAGTACAACCCACACTTTGACAAGGTAGCTGATAGAATTTTTTGTTTTTTGAAATAAATTGGGTGTTTAATAGTTTGAATAACAGCAACACGTATGGCCTTTCCCTTGTGCAACTTGATCATAAGCTTCCACTCAATTCTCCATGACAGGTGGGCTTAGACGAGGCATATGTTGACATAAGCAGTCTGGTGGCTCAAAGGGTGTTTCAAGATGACTTCAGGGATGGTGATGAGGATGATGATGATGACCTTGAGCAGTTTAGTAAGAGAGCCAGTGTGGCAGAGGGTGTGGTGCAGGAGATGAGAAGCAAGATCATTGAGGCCACGAGACTCACTGCTAGTGCAGGTGGGTGGTTTCAAGTGAGTTTACATAAGTCTTCAGTACTCACCAGAAATCTCACATGCTTCCTCCAAGAGCTTGCTCCCACGAACTTAACAACCTCAACCTTTACAAACATCAAAGCCACTGCAACTACGCAGGCATTGCACCAAACTCAATGCTGGCGAAAGTGTCTTCAGACATGCGCAAGCCCAACGGACAGTTCACGGTGGCGTCCACCAGAGAGGCGGTCATGTCCTTCATCACCAGTTTGCCTGTCAGGAAGGTGCTCTGTACTTTTCTCAAGCTTGATTTTACTCCAATACCCGTGTATTGCGCTCGATCCAACTTTCGCTTGCTTATACAGTACCTCATAATGAATTTCATTGTGAAGTTTTATAAACTTTAAATTTAAATACGATAAAAATAAATTTATATAAAGACGTACAGAAACTATAAATGAAAAGTTTTGTTCAGAAGTAAGAAGGCTTCCCCGCACGACAGATCAGTGGCGTAGGCAGGGTGACAGAGGGATTGTTGAAAGCTGAAGGGGTTGAGACGTGTGGCGACTTGATTGATAGGAGGGCTCATTTGTATCTTCTTAACCCCGCCCACACTTTTGAATATCTAATGAGAATAGGTCTGGGTCTTGGATTTGCTGATGATCAGGGCGGTGGAGAAGCAAACGCCAAGGATGAGTTGGTGATTTTCAATCATTTAGATAATGACCTTAGTCATGTACTAAATGTTATTAACACGCCATGTGGTTACATTTTATATTCTTCATCTTTCTTTTTTCATTCTTCAGAAACAAGCCTTCAAGAAAATCGATGAGCGTGGAAAGGTCTGTGTTTGGTCGTTAGAAACTTGAAATTTTTTTTAGTTTAACATTTTAGCAGACGTTGAAAACAAAACGAGTGGGCTCTCTTTCATCGAACCTTCAGGACGTTCGAGGACACGAGCAATGTGTCAGAGTTGTTGGAGTTGTGTTATGACCTGTGTCACTGCCTCTCCGACGACCTCCGCAAGGAAAAATTAGGCGTGAGTGCTTTTGTCATAGTGGCTTTGTGTGATGTAAATTATCACTATAAGAATGTTACGATTAAAGTAGCAGAAGTTAGCTTAGGTCATTCACTATCACTCTTCTACATCAACTTATCGGCGAGCGTTTTCACTCACGCAGGCGAAGTGTGTGACGTTGAAGTTGAAAACGCATCGCTTCCAAGTGATGACCAGGGCGAGCACTCTGGCCTGCCACACCAGCGCCTTCGAGCCCTTTTACGAGGCCTCTTGCAGGCTGCTGAGGAGGGAGTTGAGGAAGAGTTCACTGCGCATCAGACTCATGGGTGTGTGTATGGGTCTGTGTCTATAACGGAGAAGTGGTCTTGGTTATAGTTCGTTTACCAACCAAGCTTATTTTGTTTTGAAATATTGTCAACAGGCGTGAAAGCTTCGAACTTCTTGAAGACAGGCAGCCAGACCAGTTCGAAACAGGCCAGCATCGTTGATCTCTTCAAGGACACCTCTCCACCACAACTCCCTCAACACTCCAGTCATTCCCACTCCGCTTCGAATGTACCCACAGACCAAATCACTGAAACATCACCCTCGATCAACTTTTCAGAAACTCTTCCTCACCATAGAAACAACCATTTCCTTAGTCTCAAAAGTTCCAACAACGACACGACCGAACGCACTGAGAGATTAGATTGTGTTGAGGAGTTTGAAGATAATTTCGGTGTAGGCTTCGTTGACGATGAAGTTTGTGATCACCTAGCTAATTCCAGCAATAGACAGAACTGTTTTGAGGACTCCAATGTTCATGATGGCAAGTCTTCCAATGACCTTTCGGAGGAAGAATTCAACCATGAGTTCAGCGCAAATTCGGATTTTAACAAAAATTTAAATTTTGAAAAAGACATTCTTGATTATGCTGCCAACAGAACATTCAACGCCCACCAATCGCCAAATGAATACACAAACAATAACATCGTGAGTAACAGCATAGAACAAAACAAAGCGAGTAACGATCACAAAAACGACACGCATGACAACAACGGTTCGTGTGATAACAATTTTTATTGTCCTGTGTGCAACAAGCACATGACAGCTACCTCCAACCATCTCCTCAACCAACACATAGATGAATGTCTTAATCTTCGTTTCATCAACAATAACAACAACACCCTCACCGACGATAACAACAACAACACCCTCACCGACGATAACAACAACACCCACACCGACGATAACAACAACACTCAAACCGATGACAACAACACCCACACCGACAACAAAAATGCAACCAATAATGCCGGGTGAATTTTTAATGCGACCCCCAAAACACTCCTTCACTTTCCACATATTTGGCCTTTAATTTGTCAGAATTGTTGTAATTAACTTTTCATACATCTCCAATGGAATGTTACTCCAGTTTTAATTGGACTTTTAACGATCTGTGATAAGGATTAGAGACTCTTTGATAGGTTCAGCCATAATTTTTAATAATTTCAAAATATTTCTTTTCACATCCTTCAACACAATCATGTATCGATCATGCCCGGAGGGTTTAAGTGAGTGAATAAGACATGAATTATCGAAGGAATGCGCGCGGTATATATTACAGGGGATAAGGTTTCATACAAATGCAGTCATTCATCACAGCGGCATGCACAGGTCAGTCCTTGCCCTCGGGCAGGCCGAAGAGCTTGAGGGTGCCTGCATCCCTCTCCCTGTCGTACTTGTCGTCACACGCGTACGCCAGCAACAAGCGCCTGGGATGCCACGCCACTGTGAACGTGGGACTCTCACACGCTATTTCCACCACCTTCTCTCCTGCGGTTGTGTGCATTAGTGGTAGATAAAGGAGCAACAACTGAATGATATATTTGATTATAATATTATAAATATGGTTGATTTTTGATGTAGTCGATAGTAGTGGTAGTGTAGTGAAGACATGTAGACACTCACCAGTTTCTACTTCAGCCACATCAATCACTAGATCCTCAGAGGCAGAGGCAATCAGCTTGCCATCGTAGCTGAAGCTCAACGTGCGTACTGGCCACTCAAGCCTGTGTGGTGAGGGTTGCAATTGCATGAAAGAAACGTGGAAATTTAAAAGAATAAAGTTTGAAAACTGTTAATTTTTATATTTAAAATTAATAGTACAGGTCGCTTCGTATCAGCTTTTCTCTATCCAATCCTTCAATCAACATCAACAACCCACCGACTGAGAGTTCTGACACACACCAAGTCCTTGAGACTCCACAGACTGACCAAAGCATCAGCACTACCTAAAAGTGCATTGAGATTCAAATAATCTTTCATATAATTATGGTTGATTCATTCTTGATGTTCTCCTGGTCAGGAGAATGCAAAAGTGAAGAGTGAAGTATGCCTCACCAATAGCAAAATACTGGTTGGTGGGGTCAAACTCAATACAAATGCAGTTGGCGGGATGTGCCTGGATGGCCTTCATGAATTTCCACTCTGGGTAACTGGGTGGCAAAGCACCAATTGAGTTAATTAAAAATGTTTAATTAGAATATTTATGAATGCTCATGAAGATGCTTGCCAGCAACCTGAAAATGTGCACGCTGCCTTGTCCACTGGTGATGAAAAAGAGGTTTCCTACCTTGTTCCATGAAATCTCGTTTACTTCAAACTTGAAATGCTCCTCAGAACGAGTTTTGTGACTGCGGTAGTCAATGAAGGTCAACAAATCTTCTTTATTTCCAACAGCAATGGTTTGTCCATCTGGTGACCAGCATATGTTGATATTTTCTCCTGAAAACCAAATGTGTGCAAATCAACTCATTGGATACCATTGTTAGTATTTTAGAAAAATATAAATTTATGCACCCTTTGTGTTTATAGAAGCAAGAAATTTTTTTGTTCTAGCATCCCATAGCCGAACAGTTTTGTCTCCAGAAGCAGTGGCAAGGATGTCTGGGTGGGTTGGATGCCAACATAACTGGTCTACCGTATCCGCATGGCCTTTGAAGACATGGTCTTTTGACTTGGATGATTGAAGAATGAGTTTTGTGCATATGAAATGTAGTGATTAATTTATTTTTAATTTCAAATATATATAGTTGAAATAAAAATTGAAACATACTAGTTTGTCTTTTTCAAGATAAAAAGTGACGACACTTTTATCAAAAGAGCCCGAAGCGAGTCTTCTGCCGTCGCAATTCCAGTCGATGGTGTGTACCTTGGAAGAATGAACCTGATATTCCTTCACTTTGCAGTTCGTCTTGAAATAGTTCTTCTGTTGTTCTAAATAACTCAACGACATCTCATTAATTTGTTATACGATCTTTTATAATACAAAATTATTTACTAAGAAAAAAGCCGACAAAGCTACTTTTGTTAAAAGTAAACTTTGATAATATGTAAAAGTCAAAACATGTTAAAACAACGGGACTGAATTTTCTATCAGAATAGGATGAAACTAATAAAGAAATTGATTTATATTTAAAGGAATATACTAAAAAAATTTGAAACAATTAAAAATGAAAGTTGGAAATGGTTCATTTAGGGAATCAGTAAATCGCACGATGATTACAATAATTTAACTATTAAATATTTCAATAATTTAACTTATAAATGCATCAATAACCCACTCAGATACTTAATTTCAATAAAATCACCAAACACTAAATTTTGTCCAAAATCATTTTAATATTAGAATCTACTGGTGAATTTTAACTGTTCCGGTCATGGTGGTCATTGAAAATCACTACTCGTAATTGTAATTGGTACCAAAAATTAACGTTAAAACTAGTAAAACCCGCAGATTTTCAAATAAATATGCTAAAATGATAAGATGCATAAGACGATCTAAACATTTCCATTTGATATAATTGATTATTTTATATTACCATAAAAAACAAAAATAATGAAGTTTTTGAAGTGTATTACTTCACCTATTTAATCCAAAAATGTTTGATTACAAATTCTCAAGAACATGATTCTGATGATATAAACTGGGCCCTTCCTGGGCAGGGTCACCTGGTTTCCCATTTTTAAAAAGTAATTAACACTGGAAAAGGAGCTCTATACGAATGTATAAAAAATTAGATTTAATACAATTAGTTCGTAACAAAGATACTTTGAACATTGCAAAAGTTTTGCGCTATACAAACACCACGAAACTAATAAAAAAAACACTTCAAAATTGTGGATAGATGCTATACATAATTTTGATTCGATTATATAAGTAGATAAAGCAGATAGGAAATATTGAATTAATTTCAAAAATATCGATTTAAAGTTAACAAATCGTTCAGCGTTGTGTTTTCAGGGTTTGGTTCAATAAATTAAAAAAAGAACGTTGATAGAAATGCTGATATCGAATGTAAGAACATTGGGAATACACGTAAAGAGGCTGCGAGAATGGTGGGAAAGGAGGTGTGGTAGAGGGGGATATAAAGTTATTAGCAGGATACGAGCGCTTTTGAACATTGTGGAATCAGCGCTGTCTAAATGATTTGATTAGATTAGATAAGATATATAAAAGTGTTGTTAGCAGGAGATATATATAGATGGCGTTGTTAGGGGGGATACGTGAAGGAAGAAGACATGCAGGATCACAAGAGGGGCTCGTTGAACTTCATCAAGTCGTTATCTGCCTCCACCACGAAAGAGCTCGGAAAGAAGCCAATCTGTGGTAAGTAGAACGGCGATGAAGCTAGCAGGCTACCAGACCAACCTGCCCACTCACCTTCCCATTGACAACTCCCTTCCACCAGCCTCCGTGCTCGCTCTTCCTGCTCAGTACCGTCACCCTGTCGCCACACTTGAGTTGCAACTGGCCAGGCCCACCGGCGGGAAAGTCATACCGCGCGTAGTAGCAGCCCATGGCGGGATTCATTTGATCCTGGCACGAATATTCGGTTCCTGTGGTGATGATGCGCGAGGTTGTAACAGAGCTGAAATGCGACGTCTTAGTTACAACGCACCTTTGAAAGACGATGCCTTGTAGGGATGCAGAAGCGTGGTGGGCACCTCGGAGAAGCTGGCCTGCAAAGAGGTCCTCTCGTAGTAGGCCACCAGGTCCTGGGGGTGAGAGCTCTTTATCAACCATGCAGCAGTTGAAAAAGATTTTGTAAAAAATAAAAGTTACGCTTGTGTCAAAAAGGGTCGCAATGCATTCTGACCGGGATGTTCTTGAAGATCCTTGAGTCGGCGATGAAGAAGAGGCCTTCCACATTCCTCTGCACTTTTATGTGCTTCACCGCCATGCCATCACCATACCTGCGGTGACGGTGCATGGTTGCATGCTGTCCACGCCTCAAACATCCCTCATGCAGCCCTCCACACCAACAAGCCAGCCGCTCACTTGATGCTGAGAGCGAATTCACCCTTGCGGTGGTCTGAAGTACTGGTCCTGAGCAGGAAAGTGCCATCAATGCATTCTTCTAACCTGCTTGACGCCTCGTCCCTGCTCATGCAGCCCATGAACCTGGTGATGATGATGGATGTTTCATGGTAGTGGTAGTGGTTGTAGCTGGCTCATAGTGGTGGTGGGGGTGATAGAAGACTCAGAGTGGTGATGCATGCTGAATGATGGTGAGATGGCTATCGTAAATGAAAATTTGATAGAAGAATTGAAGATGAGCGGTGGAAAACAAATGCAGCAAATGAGATGGACCATGGAAAGTTGATGAGGTGGTGGGGCTGGGAGGTGGGCGTAAGTGGGTGCTGCTCGTTGCTGTCGTGCCTGTTGAAGACGCCCTTCGTGGGGTCTTGAGACTGAAAAATGAATGATTTATTTTTTAATAAAGTGAATTTTAAAAATATAATTATCCATTAATTTACTCATGCATTCCTCTCCTTTTCCACCATGCATTCATCCACTCTTCCACCGTGCATTCATCCACTCTTTCACCATGCATTTATCCACTTCTCCACCATGCATTCATCCACTTTTTCACCATGAATTCATCTACTTCTCCACCATGCATTCATCCACTCTTCCACCATGCGTTCATCCACTCTTCTACCATGCATTCATCCACTTCTCCACCATGCATTCATCCATTCTTCCACCATGCATTCATCCACTCTTCCACCATGCGTTCATCCACTCTTCCACCATGCATTCATCCACTCTTCCACCATGCATTCATCCAGTTCTCCACCATGCATTCATCCACTCTTCCACCATGCAATCATCAACTTCTCCACCATGCATTCATCCACTCTTCCAACATGCATTCATCCGTTTTTCCACCATGCATTCATCCGCTTCTCCACCACGCATTCATCCACTTCTCCACCATGCATTCATCCACTCTTCCAACATGCATTCATCCACTTTTCCACCATGCATTCATCCGCTTCTCCACCACGCATTCATCCACTTCTCCACCATGCATTCATCCACTCTTCCACCATGCAGCACCTCCTTGTCATGCGAGGGCAGAGGGAACTTGTTGGGAGTTCTGATCATGGGAGAGGTTGAAGAACTTGGATACCTGTCTGTGAATGTTAATGTCGTTGTTGTCATTGTTGCAGTTGTTGCTGTTGTTATTACCGCTGTTGTAATTGCTTCTGATGCAATTGCTGCTGTTGTTGTTGTTGTTGTTGTTTATCTTAAGCGCCTGAGGATAGTCCTCAGATGCGCTAAAGCTGGTTGTGGAAGGCGCACAAGTTCATCATAGGAGGTCCCGATGTTGTGGCAGAAGCGGGCCCTTGGGAAAGCTGGGCAATTGAGCCAGAGGTGTTCGGCTGATTCGACCTCTTCCTCACAGAGTCGACAGAGGTCTGAATCTGCTTTTCCTGTGAGGTGCAGCCATCGGCGGAGACTTGGGTGGTGTCCGCTTCGGAACCTGACCAGATCCGTCAGTTCTGCCTTGTTAAGGGTGTTCTCCTTGATTTGGTTTGTGTTGGTGGTGTATAAGTCCAAGAAACGGTGATGGCTGCTCGAGAGTGGTCTGTCTTCTCGATGAATCACCGCTTTCCTCGTCTTTTGGTCTAAGTTCCGCTCGGGGGGTTGTGGTAAAGTGGATCCCCGCTTGGCTTCTGAGTCCGCCAGCTCATTGCCCCAAAGGTTACAGTGTCCGGGGGCCCAGACAATGAGTAGTTCTTTGGAACGAGTGATTCTGGCGATGGAGCGTTGATAGGTGACGATGATCGGGTCGGTTTGGTGTGGGTTGCCTGTGGCTTCCACTAGGGATTTGCAATCACAGACAATGACCGCCCTGTGCCAATCATTTTCACTCTCTAGCCACTTCAAAGCAGCTTCTAGCGCTGCTTTTTCCGCCGAGTAGGAACTGCTGCGCACCCCTGTAGGTGCGTGCCATCGGTGGAAGACTTTTTTGTCTCTGGCTATGATCATGCCAGCTCCACCGTTTCTGGTGCCATCTGTCGTAGAACCATCAGTGTAGATCTGGAGGTCGCTATGACCTACTTCCTCGATGGTTCGTTGGGCTTTTTCCAGTTGGACGATTTGAGGCATCGACTTGCTCGCTGGTGTCATGTAGATGGGGGCTGGGGGTGGGCGGTCCCAAGGGGGTGGGAGCCTCGCTTCGCCGGTTTGGTGTTGAGAGAACAAATTAAGTTCCCTTAAAACCGGCGTGGTCAATCCCCGCCAATCTTTTTTTACCAGTCTTTGAGGAGCTTGTCGGTCCAAGGTCAGTCTCCGGGGGTCAGTGTCAGCCTGTTGTAGCCAACTATCCACCTTAAGAAGTGACAGGGTCTTGTATCTTGCTTCCAGTGGAGTGAGATGTGCCTCTTTTAGAACGAATTCTCCAGGGGTTGATCTTAGGTGACCAGTGATGGCTCTAGCTGCGTTCAGCTGGGCACTTTCGAGCTTCCCTAGGTTGGATTTCGATAACCAGAGAGCCCAGGCCTGTGAACCATATTCGGCCAAAGATCTTTGAATGGCGTAGATTGTTCTCAACTCTGCTGGTCGCCATCCCCAAGTTGTGCCCCCAAGGGCACGGAGAATATTCGTCCCCTTGGTCATAGCCTGGCATACCTTTTTAGCGTGCTCGCTGAAAGTGAGCTGTCGGTCGTATTGGACGCCTAAAAAGGTAGGAGCCGCGTTGAAGGAAAGGGGTAAACCTCTGATTGTAATATGCGGCTGCCATGACGCTTCAGCTGTGCATAGGCTGAAGAAAGAGACCTCACACTTGTTTGTATTAAGTGTGAGACGGGCATCATCACTCCACTTCACTACCTTGTCAACTTCTTTTTGGAGCTTCTTTGTCATATCAATTTTACTCCTTCCGCTGCATGCAATCGCCAGGTCATCGGCATAGGCACTCATGAGGATTGTATCTTCAAATTGCATGAAGAGATCATTAATATATATGACGAAGAGCAAGGGGGACAAAACTGATCCTTGTGGGAGACCTTCCTTGAAAGTTCTCGATCGCCCAACCTTGGCAATGACCCTGACGTGGGCTTGTCGGTTCGTCAGCCACGAACTGATCCACACCAGGAAGCGAGCCGTGATACCTAGAAGGTGCATCTTTTGCAGCAGACCTGTTCTCCAGACCTTATCATAGGCTTTGCTGAAGTCGAACAGGGTCATTCCTGTCCGTAGCCTCTCCGACGACTAGAATCCGTCAGAGATGTGTTGTGATAGGCGGAGGCATTGGTCCACTGTGCTTCGACCCTTCCGGAACCCGGCTTGCCATGGACTCAGCAAGGAATGCTCTTCAAGCCACCATGAGAGACGATTTACGATCATTCTTTCAAGTAGCTTGCAGATCGTTGATGTGAGGGCAATGGGCCGGTAACTGTCTACCGACTGTGGGTCCTTATCTTTTTTGAGAAACGGGATGATGACCGCATCCCGCCAAGACTGAGGGCACCAGCCTTCGAGCCAACTGTGGTTAAGAATTTTGAGTAGTTCTACCTCCACGTCGGCTGGAAGGTGCTTGAGAAGGTCTGGTGCTATTTCATCTGGACCCGCCGCTTTTCCCACTTTGATCTGTTTAAGGGCACTCTGGAGCTCGTCCTGGTGGAAAGCCTGTTCTGGGGTACGTCTAGGGCATCTCAACAGGGATTGCATATCCTGTCGATGTTGCTTGACTGCCAGTCTGCTCACTCGGTCGCTAGTCCTGCTACTAACGTTGGCATACTCTTGTATAAAAGCGTTCGCTTTGGCCTGATCACGGTGGTACATTCGGTCTTTATATTGCAAAGCCTTTCCTGTTGGCTGTTGCTCTTTATTTTTGAGGCCCCGAACTGTCCGCCACGCTAACCTCGCGTCTTTTCCCGCTTTTATCTTTTCAAGGTGGTTGCGCCAGGACATGCGCTTTGCTTCTTCCACCTTTTCTGCCACTTCTTTGGATTTCTGCAACCATGCTGTGCGGTTCAAAGACAAGTTGCGACGAAGTCTGTTGCGCTCTTTCATGAGACACTTGATTTCGTCGTTCATGTAAGGAGTTTCATTTGTCCTGAGAACTCTGAGCGGTATGGTCATTGAGGCTGCTTTCTTCAAAGCTTCTGTGAAGATGAAGAGCTTCTTCAAGGGAACCTCTTCAGCAGCCAGCTCAGTGAAGAACTCCATGACAATTTCTTGAAACCTGGCCCAGTTAGCTTTGTGGTAGTTTGGACGAGTTTTAGTCTTTTGGTTTTCATAACCAACTCCCTGGTTCCACTTTATCAGCACCGGAATGTGATCAGAGTTTAGCTCGTTCAGAACTGACCAATCAAAACTATTTGCCGCATCAGCATCTACCAGGGTGATATCCGGGGAGCTGAAGCCTGGACCTTGGTTGTTGCGAGAAGCTCGAGTGGGAGTGCCATCGTTAAGGACCAGCTTGATGTTGTCTTCCGCCCATTGTAACAGTGCTGTTCCACGCTCGTCGGACCGTGCAACATCATCCCAGACGGGATGATGTGCATTGAAATCACCGCAGATCAAACCCTGAGCTGACGGTAGACTGGCAACGAGTTTTGAAAAGTCCCTCGTGTGTGTTGAGCTCTCCGGTGGGATATAGACGTTTGTGATGGAGATGGAACGTCTACTCGAGGTTGGTAGAAGTATGCACTGCTGTTCTAAGGGGATTACTGCGGGGCACTGGGGCACCGAGTATTGGAGGCCTTTTTTGATGTAAATGATGAGGCCTCCACCTCTTCTTGTGTGGGTTCCACTACCCTTTCTGTCCGTTCTGATAGCATCAAAACCTTCCAGTAGAGGGGTAGGGTCCTCCAAACCAAGCTTGGTTTCTTGTAGCAGAATGATGTCCACTGCGTACTTCTTTATGACCACTCGGAGTTCGGGGATCTTCGTTGCCAGGTAATCGCAATTCCATTGCATTACGGTCAGCCTTTTAAGGGTGTTCGGGGCTTCTGTGGTGCTCCGTTCGACTGTTGGGTTGTCCCACTGTTAGGGGCGTAAATACAGGTCTGGCAGGTCCAGCTGTGGGTGCTTCGAAGATGCTCCAAGGCAGGCCTTGTTTGTGGAGCACATTTGAGGTGGAATCCTCTCTTGCATTCGGAGCACTCAAGTGGGGCCCTATAGTTAGCCAGCCGGCCACGACATGTTGGGCACATTGTATTTTTTGGTTTCTTCTTGTTGGATGTGTGGTTATTATTATTATTGTTATTATTATTATTATTATTATTATTATTATTATTATTATTATTATTATTATTATTATTATTGGTTGTGTGTTTGCCATTAGTGTTGTAGTTGTTATGGTTACAGACGTGACAGCACCAATTTACGTTTGGTGCATAGCGGGAGACATTAGCACATTTCCTGTGGGAGATGCCACCGCAACTATGACACCTGATGGCAATGCTGTTTAGTCTCATTTTCGTATTGCAGACACAGCATTGTTTATTTGTTCCCATCGCCTGCGTGATTGTTGTGGTTGAAGTCGAGAGTCCAGCGCAGGGCCTGCAGATGAAGCCTTGAGTTCTCTTTTTGTTTCGAGTAAAGCCAGAGCAAGTCCTGTGGTATGGCTGGCTGCAGCTTGAACAGATGATGGGGGTGATGTCACGTCTGATTGTCTTAGTGCATCCCCGGCACACTGGCCCGGGATTTACCTCGACGTCGCCCGCCCTCAAGAGAAGAGACCGGAGGTACAGGGCGGGATGTGCACCTTCGGCTATTGAAAAAGGGGAGGTGGGAATGGAGGGGGTTTGTAGTTTGCGCCTTCCACAGCGCAGCTTGCTGCTGTAGTTATGACTGTTGTTTCAATGGTTTTAAAAAACGTTGCCTTGAAAAGCAAGCACCAACCAGTGGAAGATGTCTTGTTGAGTCGATGGCTGGACTTCGGGGGAGGCTTTGGAGGCCCGGGCATGTCCTTGGCCTTCTCTATACACTCCTTGTGCACCACCATCTTCGTCTCTGTGGCAGGTGCATGAGTGGAACGTGATGATAGATTGGATGAAAAAGAGAAATTAATGGATGGAATGATGAGAAGGGATGGATGGATGGAGTGATGAAAGAGGATGGAGTGATGAAAGAGGATGGAGTGATGAAAGAGGATGGAGTGATGAAAGAGGATGGAGTGATGAAAGA
>OX387247.1:3208106-3238106 GCA_947562095.1 Branchellion lobata | reverse complement strand
GGAGGAAAATAGAGGAGGATGGAGGAGTGTTTGAGAGGAAGATGGAGGAGTGTTTGAGAAAAGTGTTTGAGAGGAGGATGGAGGAGGATGGAGGAGTGTTTGAGAGGAAGATGGAAAAGTGTTTGAAAGGAGGATGGAGGAGTGTTTGAGAAGAGGATGGAGGAGTGTTTGAGAGGAGGATGGAGGAGTGTTTGAGAGGAGGATGGAGGAGTGTTTGAGAGAAGGATGGAGGAGTGTTTGAGAAGAGGATGGAGGAGTGTTTGAGAGGAGGATGGAGGAGTGTTTGAGAAGAGGATGGAAAAGTGTTTGAGAGGAGGATGGAGGAGTGTTTGAGAAGAGGATGGAGGAGGATGGAGGAGTGCTTGAGAGGAGGATGGAGGAGGATGGAGGAGGATGGAGGAGGATGGAGGAGTGTTTAAGAGGAGTGTTTGAGAGGAGGATGGAGGAGAACAGAGGAGGATGGAGGAGTGTTTGAGAGGAGGATGGAGGAGTGCTTGAGAGAAGGATGGAAGAGGATGGAGGAGGATGGAGGAGGATGGAGGAAGATGGAAGAGTATTTGAGAGGAGTGTTTGAGTGGAGGATGGAGGAGTGGTTGAGAGGAGGATAGAGGAGTATTTGAGAGGAGTGTTTGAGAGGAGGATGGAGGAGTGTTTGAGAGGAGGATGGAGGAGTGTTTGAGAGAAGGATGGAGGAGTGTTTGAGAAGAGGATGGAGGAGTGTTTGAGAGGAGGATGGAGGAGTGTTTGAGAGGAGGATGGAGGAGTGTTTGAGAAGAGGATGGAAAAGTGTTTGAGAGGAGGATGGAGGAGTGTTTGAGAGGAGGATGGAGGAGAATGGAGGAGGATGGAGGAGTGTTTGAGAGGAGGATGGAGGAGTGTTTGAGAGTAGGATGGAGGAGTGTTTGAGAGGAGTGTTTGAGAGGAGGATGGAGGAGTGCTTGAGAGGAGGATGGAGGAGTGTTTGAGAGGAGGATGGAGGAGTGTTTGAGAGAAGGATGGAGGAGTGTTTGAGAAGAGGATGGAGGAGTGTTTGAGAGGAGGATGGAGGAGTGTTTGAGAGGAGGATGGAGGAGTGTTTGAGAAGAGGATGGAAAAGTGTTTGAGAGGAGGATGGAGGAGTGTTTGAGAGGAGGATGGAGAAGGATGGAGGAGTGCTTGAGAGGAGGATGGAGGAGGATGGAGGAGGATGGAGGAGGATGGAGGAGTGTTTAAGAGGAGTGTTTGAGAGGAGGATGGAGGAGAACAGAGGAGGATGGAGGAGTGTTTGAGAGGAGGATGGAGGAGTGCTTGAGAGAAGGATGGAAGAGGATGGAGGAGGATGGAGGAGGATGGAGGAAGATGGAAGAGTATTTGAGAGAAGTGTTTGAGTGGAGGATGGAGGAGTGGTTGAGAGGAGGATAGAGGAGTATTTGAGAGGAGTGTTTGAGAGGAGGATGGAGGAGTGTTTGAGAGGAGGATGGAGGAGTGTTTGAGAGAAGGATGGAAGAGGATGGAGGAGGATGGAGGAAGATGGAAGAGTATTTGAGAGGAGTGTTTGAGTGGAGGATGGAGGAGTGGTTGAGAGGAGGATAGAGGAGTGTTTGAGAGAAGGATGGAAGAGGATGGAGGAGGATGGAGAAGGATGGAGAAGGATGGAGGAGGATGGAGGAGTGTTTAAGAGGAGTGTTTGAGAGGAGGATGGAGGAGAACAGAGGAGGATGGAGGAGTGTTTGAGAGGAGGATGGATGAGTGCTTGAGAGAAGGATGGAAGAGGATGGAGGAGGATGGAGGAGGATGGAGGAAGATGGAAGAGTATTTGAGAGGAGTGTTTGAGTGGAGGATGGAGGAGTGGTTGAGAGGAGGATGGAGGAGTGTTTGAGAGGAGGATGGAGGAGTGTTTGAGAGGAGGATGGAGGAGTATTTGAGAGGAGTGTTTGAGAGGAGGATGGAGGAGTGTTTGAGAGGAGGATGGAGGAGTGTTTGAGAGGAGGATGGAGGAGTATTTGAGAGGAGTGTTTGAGAGGAGGATGGAGGAGTGTTTGAGAGAAGGATGAAGGAGAATAGAGGAGGATGGAGGAGTGTTTGAGAGGAGGATGGAGGAGTGTTTGAGAGAAGGATGGAGGAGTATTTGAGAGGAGGATGGAGGAGTGTTTGAGAAGAGGATGGAGGAGTGTTTGAGAGGAGGATGGAAGAGTGTTTGAGAGAAGGATGGAGGAGTGTTTGAGAAGAGGATGGAGGAGTGTTTGAGAGGAGGATGGAGGAGTGTTTGAGAGGAGGATGGAGGAGTGTTTGAGAAGAGGATGGAAAAGTGTTTGAGAGGAGGATGGAGGAGTGTTTGAGAGGAGGATGGAGGAGGATGGAGGAGTGCTTGAGAGGAGGATGGAGGAGGATGGAGGAGGATGGAGGAGGATGGAGGAGGATGGAGGAGTGTTTAAGAGGAGTGTTTGAGAGGAGGATGGAGGAGAACAGAGGAGGATGGAGAAGTGTTTGAGAGGAGGATGGAGGAGTGCTTGAGAGAAGGATGGAAGAGGATGGAGGAGGATGGAGGAGGATGGAGGAAGATGGAAGAGTATTTGAGAGGAGTGTTTGAGTGGAGGATGGAGGAGTGGTTGAGAGGAGGATAGAGGAGTATTTGAGAGGAGTGTTTGAGAGGAGGATGGAGGAGTGTTTGAGAGGAGGATGGAGGAGTGTTTGAGAGGAGGATGGAGGAGTGTTTGAGAGGAGGATGGAGGAGTGTTTGAGAGAAGGATGGAGGAGTATTTGAGAGGAGTGTTTGAGAGGAGGATGGAGGAGTGTTTGAGAAGAGGATGGAGGAGCATGGAGGAGTGCTTGAGAGAAGGATGGAGGAGAATGGAGGAGGATGGAGGAGTGTTTGAGAGGAGGATGGAGGAGTGTTTGAGAGGAAGATGGAGGAGAACAGAGGAGGATGGAGGAGTGTTTGAGAGGAGGATGGATGAGTGCTTGAGAGAAGGATGGAAGAGGATGGAGGAGGATGGAGGAGGATGGAGGAAGATGGAAGAGTATTTGAGAGGAGTGTTTGAGTGGAGGATGGAGGAGTGGTTGAGAGGAGGATGGAGGAGTGTTTGAGAGGAGGATGGAGGAGTGTTTGAGAGGAGGATGGAGGAGTATTTGAGAGGAGTGTTTGAGAGGAGGATGGAGGAGTGTTTGAGAGGAGGATGGAGGAGTGTTTGAGAGGAGGATGGAGGAGTGTTTGAGAGGAGGATGGAGGAGTATTTGAGAGGAGTGTTTGAGAGGAGGATGGAGGAGTGTTTGAGAGAAGGATGAAGGAGAATAGAGGAGGATGGAGGAGTGTTTGAGAGGAGGATGGAGGAGTATTTGAGAGGAGGATGGAGGAGTGTTTGAGAAGAGGATGGAGGAGTGTTTGAGAGGAGGATGGAGGAGTGTTTGAGAGAAGGATGGAGGAGTGTTTGAGAAGAGGATGGAGGAGTGTTTGAGAGGAGGATGGAGGAGTGTTTGAGAGGAGGATGGAGGAGTGTTTGAGAAGAGGATGGAAAAGTGTTTGAGAGGAGGATGGAGGAGTGTTTGAGAGGAGGATGGAGGAGGATGGAGGAGTGCTTGAGAGGAGGATGGAGGAGGATGGAGGAGGATGGAGGAGTGTTTAAGAGGAGTGTTTGAGAGGAGGATGGAGGAGAACAGAGGTGGATGGAGAAGTGTTTGAGAGGAGGATGGAGGAGTGCTTGAGAGGAGGATGGAGAAGTGTTTGAGAGGAGGATGGAGGAGTGTTTGAGAGGAGGATGGAGGAGTGCTTGAGAGAAGGATGGAAGAGGATGGAGGAGGATGGAGGAGGATGGAGGAAGATGGAAGAGTATTTGAGAGGAGTGTTTGAGTGGAGGATGGAGGAGTGGTTGAGAGGAGGATAGAGGAGTATTTGAGAGGAGTGTTTGAGAGGAGGATGGAGGAGTGTTTGAGAGGAGGATGGAGGAGTGTTTGAGAGGAGGATGGAGGAGTGTTTGAGAGGAGGATGGAGGAGTGTTTGAGAGAAGGATGGAGGAGTATTTGAGAGGAGTGTTTGAGAGGAGGATGAAGGAGAATAGAGGATGATGAAGGAGTGTTTGAGAGGAGGATGGAGGAGTGTTTGAGAGAAGGATGGAGGAGTGTTTGAGAGGAGTGTTTGAGAGGAGGATGGAGGAGTGTTTGAGAAGAGGATGGAGGAGCATGGAGGAGTGCTTGAGAGAAGGATGGAGGAGAATGGAGGAGGATGGAGGAGTGTTTGAGAGGAGGATGGAGGAGTGTTTGAGAGGAAGATGGAGGAGTGTTTGAGAGGAGGATGGAGGAGTGTTTGAGAGGAGGATGGAGGAGTGTTTGAGAGGAGGATGGAGGAGTGTTTGAGAGGAGGATGGAGGAGTGTTTGAGAAGAGGATGGAGGAGTGTTTGAGAGAAGGATGGAGGAGTGTTTGAGAGGAGGATGGAGGAGGATGGAGGAGTGCTTGAGAGGAGGATGGAGGAGAATGGAGGAGGATGGAAGAGTCTTTGAGAGGAGGATGGAGGAGCGTTTGAGAGGAGGATGGAGGAGAATGGAGGGGGATGGAGGAATGTTTGAGAGGAGGATGGAGGAGGATGGGGGAGGATGGAGGAGTGTTTGAGAGGAGGATGGAGGAGTGTTTGAGAGGAGGATAGAGGAGTATTTGAGAGGAGTGTTTGAGAGGAGGATGGAGGAGTGTTTGAGAGAAGGATGGAGGAGTGTTTGAGAGGAGGATGGAGGAGTGTTTGAGAGAAGGATGGAGGAGTATTTGAGAGGAGTGTTTGAGAGGAGGATGGAGGAGTGTTTGAGAAGAGGATGGAGGAGCATGGAGGAGTGCTTGAGAGAAGGATGGAGGAGAATGGAGGAGGATGGAGGAGTGTTTGAGAGGAGGATGGAGGAGTGTTTGAGAGGAGGATGGAGGAGTGTTTGAGAGGAGGATGGAGGAGTGTTTGAGAAGAGGATGGAGGAGTGTTTGAGAGGAGGATGGAGGAGTCTTTGAGAGGAGGATGGAGGAGTGGTTGAGAGGAGTGTTTGAGAGGAGGATGGAGGAGTGTTTGAGAGAAGGATGGAGAAGTGTTTGAGAGGAGGATGGAGGATTGCTTGAGAGGAGGATGGAGGAGAATGGAGGAGGATGGAAGAGTCTTTGAGAGGAGGATGGAGGAGCGTTTGAGAGGAGGATGGAGGAGCGTTTGAGAGGAGGATGGAGGAGAATGGAGGAGGATGGAGGAATGTTTGAGAGGAGGATGGAGGAGTATTTGAGAGGAGTGTTTGAGAGGAGGATGAAGGAGAATAGAGGAGGATGAAGGAGTGTTTGAGAGGAGGATGGAGGAGTGTTTGAGAGAAGGATGGAGGAGTGTTTGAGAGGAGTGTTTGAGAGGAGGATGGAGGAGTGTTTGAGAGGAGGATGGAGGAGCATGGAGGAGTGCTTGAGAGAAGAATGGAGGAGAATGGAGGAGGATGGAGGAGTGTTTGAGAGGAGGATGGAGGAGTGTTTGAGAGGAAGATGGAGGAGTGTTTGAGAGGAGGATGGAGGAGTGTTTGAGAGGAGGATGGAGAAGTGTTTGAGAGGAGGATGGAGGAGTGTTTGAGAGGAGGATGGAGGAGTGTTTGAGAGGAGGATGGAGAAGTGTTTGAGAGGAGGATGGAGGAGTGTTTGAGAGGAGGATGGAGGATTGTTTGAGAGGAGGATAGGGGAGTATTTGAGAGGAGTGTTTGAGAGGAGGATGGAGGAGTGGTTGAGAGGAGTGTTTGAGAGGAGGATGGAGGAGTGTTTGAGAGAAGGATGGAGGAGTGTTTGAGAGGAGGATGGAGGAGGATGGAGGAGTGCTTGAGAGGAGGATGGAGGAGAATGGAGGAGGATGGAGGAGGATGGAAGAGTCTTTGAGAGGTGGATGGAGGAGCGTTTGAGAGGAGGATGGAGGAGAATGGAGGAGGATGGAGGAATGTTTGAGAAGAGGATGGAGGAAGATGGGGGAGGATGGAGGAGTGTTTGAGAGGAGGATGGAGGAGTGTTTGAGAGGAGGATGGGGGAGTGTTTGAGAGGAGGATGGAGGAGTGTTTGAGAGATGGATGGAGGAGCATTTGAGAGGAGTGTTTGAGAGGAGGATGGAGGAGTGTTTGAGAGGAGGATGGAGGAGGATGGAGGAGGATGGAGGAGGATGGAGGAGGATGGAGGAGGATGAAGGAGGATGGAGGAGTGTTTGAAAGAAGGATGGAAGAATGTATGGAAGAAGGAAAGAGTGCTTGAGAAGAAGAGGGGTAGGTGCGTACTGTGCAGTCCTGATGGCGTTCATCCACTTGTTCTTTAACTCGACACTCCTGCAGCCAATGGTGTAGGCGTTCTGCATGCTTAACTCACCCAACACGAACGTAAACCCGAAGTTCTGAGGGCGGTCAGTTAAAAACTAGTGAAGTTATACGATGATGATGTTCATGATGATGACGTTGATGATGATGATGACGATGGTGATACTGATGCTGCTTAGGACGAAGAAGAAGATGATGATGATGACGTGCATGCCTTTTCCTTCTCCTTGGTGTTGACGTCTTCGATCTCGAAGGAGGAGACCACCAGGGCACTTTTGAAGCTGTACAGACTCTCGTCCTGCAAGAGGTTAGTCAAGGTAGAGTGCTGCTAACAACACTCTACAACACCACCTACACAACACTCAACAGCACTCCACAACACTCTACAATACAGAACTCAACAACACTCTAAAACACAACACTCAACACAACACGTCAACAACACCACTTACCACTACACAACAACACCAGCACTAACACACAACACCCCCCACCTTGAGCTTGCAGAAGAGCAGTACTTTATCAAACAGAAAAGCGTATCTGTTGTGCAGTGGTTGTTGGAATGAAGCATCATTGCAGCCCTTTTGTTCCTATGACAACCACCATGGCAACCACCACACAACCACCATGACAACCACCGTGACAACCAGCATGACAACCAGCATGACAACCAGCATGACAACCAGCATGACAACCAGCATGACAACCACCATACAACTAACATGACAGCCACCATACAACTACCATGATAACCACCATGACAACCACCATGACAACCACCATGACAACCACCGTGACAACCATCATGACAACCACCATGACAACCATCATGGCAACCAGCGAAAAACACCTGTGCTTGGTCTTGTGGTCGGAGTGAGCTTTGAGTTTGACTTCCCCGTCGTTGATGAGTCTGCCATAGTCCTTGAGAGAAATGTTCTCAGGCTGGGTGGTGGTTGGAAGGAGGGTGGTTTTATACATAGTTATAAATATAGTTATGTATAAATAATTATATTTATGATTATTTATATATAATGTGGGTGTTTCGTCGTTAACACCAGAGACCCAAGGAGTCGTGAGGAGTAAGGAAGGAAGTAGGAACTCACCATTTGGTAGCCAATGATGCTGTGGATGGTGGTGGTGGGTTAATGCTGCAACAATTCACCAAGCAACAACCATGGGAAACAAGGAGGATTAAAATAACAAGACAAACAAGCAGGTGGAGAACAAGACAAACAGGCACACGTACTAACAAAAAAAACACAGACTGGCAAACCGACATACACAGACAGAAAAACATACAGACAGACAGACAGACATACAGACAGACACCGACTGATACAAACCCACCTCCTGCTGATCTCGTCCAGCAGCAGCAAGGCGTCATTGTCCCTCTTCACCTCGTTCACGTACAGAGACAAGTCCTGAAGGACAAACCTTTCTTGATCGCATTACCAACTCCACCATCCACCATAATGATGCCTGAACACTACCACTACCGCATCCTCATCATCATCATCATCATCATCATCATCATCATCATCATCATCATCATCATCATCATCATCCTCATCATCATCATCATCATCATCATCATCATCCTCATCATCACCTACTTGTATTTCTTCCAATGCTTTTTGCAGGCTTTTTCTCTCCTGATGAGACCTTTCTGTGTTCTTAATGAGTTCCTGTGTGGTGTCAGTCGTTGACTGAGTGTTGAACCACCACAATACACCACACCACACCACACTAAACCACACCACACCACACTAAACCACACCCCACTACGCCACGTTAGACCACACCACACTACACCACACCACGCCACACCACGCCAACCACGCCACACCTCACCACGCCATGCTGTCATGCCACACCACATCAAACTAAACGCCACCACACCATGCCACACCACACTATACCACATTTCACCACACCACGCCACACCACGTCACACCATGTCACACCTTGAGGAAGAGGTGATACTTGAGAACTCGTTGCATGGGCACAGACAATAAGTCCCGCAGAGAGAAGCGGCCTTCGTTTGCCTCCAGTTGACCTTTCTGAGGTCAGAGTCACAATGAATATAATGTGCTGAATACATTGAAAGATGCATACATACATCGTGGTGTAAAAACTGAAGTATTGTGCAGATTCGAAACACAGCACCTCACACCACACAACACCGCACACAGTCACAACCACACCACACACACTACACCACACCACACCACACTACACCCCACACAGCCACAACCACACCACACATAGCCACAACCAGCCACACCACTGACCTCAACTTGCTTGAGAACAGCAGGATTAGCAGCACAGATTTCATCGAGGAGGTTCTGAGACTTGAGGAGGTTGGAGCAGAAGGAGCCGTAGATGAGGAAGCTCTCCTTCCAACGGATGAAGCAGTCTGGAATGGAAAGATCAAAGTGGATATCGACGTCACTGTTGTTGTTGCTGCTGTTGTTCAAGGTGTTGCTGTTCTGAGTGATGTTGTTGTTGCTGTTGTTGCTTTTCAGACTATTGGTTTTGTTGACACTTTTGTTGTTGGGAGGGTTGTTTTTGTGGTTGTTGATGTTGCAGTTGACGTTGCAGTTGTAACAGGCCTTCTTCAAGTCGCCGTAGAAGCCCGTATGCACCTGGTGCAGTAGCTGCAGACAGAAAAAGTGGAACGAGGTTGGCCATCAACCACACATCCATACAACCACCACACATCCATACAACCACCACACATCCATACAACCACCACACATCCATACAACCACCACACATCCATACAACCACCACATATCCATACAACCACCACACATCCATACAACCACCACACATCCATACAACCACCACACATCCATACAACCACCACACATCCATACAACCACCACACATCCATACAACCACCACACATCCATACAACCACCACACATCCATACAACCACCACACAACCACATAGATCATACGACCACACATCCATGTAACCCCGAGTCATACAACCATATGAGTCATACAAGCACAGGGTCCATACAAGCATAGGGTCCATACAAGCACAGGGTCCATACAAGCATAGGGTCCATACAAGCACAGGGTCCATACAAGCATAGGGTCCATACAAGCACAGGGTCCATACAAGCATAGGGTCCATACAAGCACAGGGTCCATACAAGCATAGGGTCCATACAAGCACAGGGTCCATACAAGCACAGAGTCCATACAAGCACAGGGTCCATACAGCCACAAGGAAAAAGTGATGACTCACGTCAATGTACGAGAAGATGGTGTCAAAGTCCTGTGGCTGCAGCAGTTCTTTCAATGGCTGCATGAAGTACTGTGGAAGATTGCAGTGGTGAAAATACAGCGATGAAAAAAAAGCGAAACAGAGAGAAAATGGAACATGGAGGAAAAAACAAGAAAACAATGGGAGAGAAAAAAGAGAAAGGAATGGTTGAAAAGAAAAAAAAGAAGAGGGGAAAAGAGATTGGAAGAGAAGGAATATAAGGAGAAAAAAAGAAAGAGAAGAAAGTAAAGAAGAGAAAGAAACAGTCGTCACCTGTTGAATCATCACCAGGGCGTCTATGAAGTTTTGCTCGGTCACTGCCAGCTCTCTAATGCACAAGTCCCTCTTCGACATCGGCTGAGGATCCTGTCACGTGGTTGGTCACAGGTGCTAATTAGGTCAGCTACTTATGAACGTTCTTCATTGCAAGTATGCATAATAATTAAAAAGTACATAATTAAGCTTACACGCGTGGTGGTGGTTGGCTGAAAATCAACCAATCTGCCGTACACATTCCCTTCATTGCGATCACGTGAGGATGTTTGGTTGTTGTAGTCGTCTCTGAAGCTGGTTACGTTGCACTAGATGTTTAATTTTCACACATAGGTTATGGTTTCGTACTTATATTTTATATATCAACCTGGTGAGAATGAGTTGCAGTGAAGTGGTGGAATGTTGTGAGGATTGTGTTGTTAGTGAAGATAAGTGAATGGGAAAAGGAGGAAAGAGAAGAAGGAGAAGAAAGAAAGGAAAAAAAATTGGGATGAAAGGAAGAAAGAAAAAAATTAAAAAAGAAAAAATGAAGTAATTTTTCAAGCAAAGGGTCTTTGTGTGAAGGCAACTGTGTTATAGTTTCACTTCTCTTCAGTCTTCATGATAATTTGAGCCATGGTTAGATCCTTACATATTTTACATTTCAAAGATTCTACTCCAAGTGTTTAAAAGTTAAGTTTTGGAGCAGTTGTGCATGTTTCACCTTTTTGGTCCATGTTTATCATATCGTGGAGGCTGACACTTCACATAGAAGGGTCTGGAAAGTGGTGAAGTCTTAAAACCAGTTCAAACAAATTATTATGATGTAGCGTTTTTTAATGATCGCAAATTTAGTTTGGATGGTTGTAAAAACAAAAACACTTGTTGACTGTTGATGCTTATCAAATTGGCATATTGTGGTACCACACTCACTTCAAATTCATCTTTTGACATGCATCAGACTGGGAGAGTAGAGCTAATGTGTTGAAAACCTGTTTAAAAATAAAAAGCTTATTCATTACATCCAAAAGTTCATGATAACAAACAAGTATTGGTTACATAAATACTTTGATATTATTATAATTTAACCTTTCCCTAATTGTATCAATAAGTTATCCTAATTCCATCAATAAGGAAAAACGTTTATAACTTCTTGTTATTTTTTTCAGCCCAGAGAAAGCACCAACAGACCTTATTGAAGTTTTTCATTTCATAGAGGTCCATTGGCTCAAAGAGGTCGACTTCTCTCAACTTGAAGACTGTCCTGCATGCTTGCAAGAAGAGGCGAATGTTCATCAAACACAAGTGCTGAAAGGTGAGATAATTAGTGTGGTGAGTCATTTAAATATTCTTTTGATACTAATGGTAATATTTCGTTTTTTTCAATAGGAATTTAATTAGTTTCAAGTTTCTATCCTTCAAACTTCAACAAACATGGATAAGACACAGAAAATCATGGCTTCATAAGATACCTCTGACATTTGTGGGAAATCCGAATAATCTTGGGTATCGACCGAGAAGGGTGCCAGCAAGTTTAACAGCTGACACAATACAACACCATCTTGTAGTAAACATCTTAGGTAACCAACGTCTGTTTCTGTGCCTTCTTTGGCAAACAGCACACCCACCCTCACTAGCCAATCGAAGCACTGTCTACAATCCTCTGAAAACTCTGACATTTGTTATTCAAACAAAACGCCAAAAGTCGTTTTAAACGCACTCTCACATCCGATTAAAATGCATTTTTAAGTTTGTTTGAAGTTACATAAAAACAACCTACATAGATACACTATTTTTAAAGGCATCTGTGGCTTCTATTTGTTAAACATAAAAGTATTCAGAGTAAAAGTCTTTATTACTATTTTTTTATATTTTGATTTTTTTCATATATAGCTTCATGAAAAAACTTATAAAAATGTTTTTTATAGCTGTATAAACTTGATTTACCAATAATTTTTCACGAGTAGAGAAAAACTCATTGATTTCAAAAGCACATTTTCAAAATAGTTATTTTATTTCATGAATATATTTGAAAAAAACTGAAGGCTTTCAAAGATATAGTAATGTCATCTCAGATATGATAAAACAATTCAAAAATGAATACAAAAGAATTTGATAAAAGAATGCCGCTTTAAACGTGTGACTGTGAACAAAATGCTGGAGTATAGAGGTTTTGGTTACATGGCCATGCATTGTTTAGCTCAGCAAAGGACTCGTGAGGAGTTAGAGACTGGGTGAATTGTTTAATATAAGGTCTTATGCATAAATTAAACACGGTTACGTTTTTAAACGTGGCTTAACGTTTATGCAATGCCCAAAAGTTAAATACAAAAACATTTAATTCCATGAAAATATAAGCAAAATTTCATAGCCATCAACATTATAGCTCTCACTGGACACTGGATTACAAGTTTTAAAATGAGAGTGAGATTTGCCGGTTCTGTGATAGTCATCAACAATAAAGGCTTCGTGTCACTAGTTTTGTCGCTTTTTCTACTAGGTTTAATATTATATTTTCTCAAAACAATTTTTTATAATGTCGACGATCCCATAGTTGACAAGGAAGTTTTATCGCTAGATGCAGTTCTAAATGATAAACAAAAAAGGAATGATCAACATGGAAAGGATGATAAAATTGGAGAAAATGGCAGCAAACAAAAACTGGATCTGCAAAACGATGCTTCTAACTTGAACAGATTAAAAAGAAATGCGGTCTCAAAAGTTAACCAAAACGTTATAAAAGCAGCCAAAGATCATCAACTTGGCAGCAATAAAAGTCAAGGTAAGGTAAAAATGGCAATGGATGTGATTCCGAATGCTGCGAGAAAAAAGATGGAATTAGCGGCTCAGTCAATGCACCTTCCTCACCGACCTCCTGACAAGCACTACAACATCAACGTCACACTCAGCGATCAGACTTCTTTGGACAGAGAATTACCTGACACTAGACCTCCCGTGTGCGCCACTCTTCACTACGACATTTCCACCTTTCCTAAGGTCAGCATCATCATTCCCTTTTTCAACGAAGCACCCACGATGCTTCTTAGGAACATTCACAGCATCCTCAATAGAACGCCCAACGACCTGCTTGAGGAGATCATTCTGGGTGAGTGCTAAGGGATAATAACTTTTGAAATAATCGTGTATGAATCGCGCGAAAAAACACCTGATATGTTCAAATGTAGTTAGTGTTTCTTGTGGTCCAATGTTTAGCAAAATATTATCTAATGCTTGAAGCTTGGGTTCGATTTCCAATTAAGCAAAAGTTTTTGGAAAAATATATTAAAATACAATACAATACAATACAAAAACAAATATTATTATAATGGCATCAACCCCGTAGAGTTTTGAGGCCACAAATAAAGAAAAGATTTCGTGCTATTGTGTCCTAGTCACCTAGTTGCCCAGCAGCGAGTAAAACTGTTTTTTTAGGAGCGACTTTGAGCACTTGTGTAAAAATTTAGGTAATACAATACAATACAAACACGAATATTATTATACAAGGCATTAACCGCGTAGAGTTCCGAGGTAAGATTAGAATAACGGTTGTTAGGCTTCAATATACACTCATGTACTCCACATAGTAGGGTATTGCAATCTCAATTGGTTATGACGTGAATTAATGAATTCATGTCACCATTTATATTGCTTCTTAATGTACTGGATCGTTTAACTCGACATATACGACAATCCTCAAATATTTTTCTTTCACCGCAGTTGACGACATGAGTTACGATGCCCCGTTGATGGCACCTCTTGAGCGCTTCATAGAGAACGATCCACGCATCAGCCTGCTGCGCAACGACGAACGTCAAGGCCTCATCGTTTCGAGAATGAGAGGAGCTCGGAAAGCAACCGCACCCATCATCCTGTTCCTAGACGCACATTCAGAAGTCAATGTGGGCTGGATCGAGCCGATCATCGACCAGCTTGTCAAGAACCCCAAGCAAGTGCTCCAGCCCTTCATCGACGGAGTTGACAACATGAACTTGATCTTCTCGGCTCCCAGCAACTACTTCAAAGGAACATTCAGTTGGGACTTAAGGTTTCATCATTATAAATTCCTTGCTCTACTCATTTGGTATTCAAGCAAAAATAATTTTGTCGATTTGTAACTTTTTTTTTACTGCACCTAGGTACACGTGGACCAAGTTGACAGACCATGAGCAAGAAAGAGCTGTGAAGACAGGACAGCCTTTCGACACACCCACCATAGTGGGTTGTGCCATCGCAGTGATGAAAGACTACTTCTTTGACATTGGTTCCTTCGACGAGGGAATGTACGTGTGGGGTGGAGAAAACCTCGAACTGGCTTTCAGAGCATGGATGTGTGGAGGAAAAGCCGCTACTGTCACTTGTTCAAGAGTGGGTCATGTGTTCAAACAGTCTCCGAACAAGTTTGATGGAACAAAAGGACGCAAAGAAGAGACGATCCAGAAGAATCTGATCAGAGTGGCAGACGTGTGGATGGACGGCATGCGAAAGTTCTTTTATGGAACCACGCTTATGTTCGACTTCAAACGCTTCAAGCTGGACCACAATGACCTGGAGACGCTGAAATTGAGAACTGAACTGCGCAGAAGACTCAAATGCCACAATTTCGATTGGTACCTCTACAACGTTTTTCCAGAAATGCTGGAACTGCCTCCTATGGACAGTGCTTATTTTGGAGAGATCATGAACATCCAGTCGAGGGCTTGCTGGGAAATCACCGAGGACTACTACGTTGGCATGACGTACTTCTGCTTTGAACACAAGATTATTCCCAAGAACAACTTCATTCTGCTCAGGAATGGCATGTTCAAGTACAGAGACAAATGTGTCAAGACCAATCTGCCCAGACCCTACTTGAGCTTGGCAGAGTGCCCGAATGAGGAGGACATAGCAACGTTTGGTCGTTGGGAAGTGATCAACAATGGGCCCAACTGGGGAGCCCTCAGAGTGAACATTCTCAACGACAACGGAGTCACCTTCTTCTGGTGCATCGTCCAAGTCACCAATGCCCTCGAAACGCACAAGGGCGAGCAGATGCCTCAGCTGGGTCAGTGCGACATGAAGGATGCCTTCCAACTGTGGTCTTTCACGTACCCCGTGGACTTTACACTGGTGCCTGAGTACATGAGTGTGTACCAAGAGAGCCCCTACTAACCATCGTTCTTTCCCGTTGTTGCGTTCATAGCTTCCTAACATTTTTGTAAATAGCTTCTAACAGGTCTCCCTCATTGCGAACTTGCTATAATAAAACATTAAAAAACGTATCTTCAAAACAAATATTGAAACAAAACTTGAAGGTAAATACTTTATATTTCAGCAAATTTCCACCTTATCTACCATAAGTAATCAAAAGCAAATAAAGGCAGTTTTGAATTTTTTGATCGAAAACCTTCAAGACTGACATCCTTATTAGGCGAATACTCCTAGTTAACATTACAAGTCACTATAAATATGCAAAGAAAAATTATACCGATTAAAAAATTAAACGTTATATACAAGATGACGGTGATGAGAAAAATGAAGACGTAATAATAATCCTTAGTGAAGCAATATTGAAGAATGTTGAGTCTATTGCTACAAAGTTAAGATGCTCACAATCGAGACGACGATACAAACATAGTGAAATGATGATGGATTCAATAATGAAAAAAAATATCAAACACTTATAATTCATCCTTTTCTCCATCTTCGTCAGCACTCTCGCCTGCCGGAGGTGGAGCTCCTCCCTGATAGAGCTTGCTGATGATGGGCTGTACCACCTCCTCCAAATCTTTTTTGTGCTGCTTGAAATCTTCGGCAGGTGCCTCGTGGTTCTGCTCCATCCACTGAATGTGCTCGTCAACCGCCTTCTCGATCGTTTGCTTCTCGTCACTAGACAACTTGGCACCCAGCTTGTCCTTGTCTCCCACCTGGTTCTTGAGAGAGTAGGCATAGCTTTCCAGCTCATTCCTAGCCTCCACTTTCTCTTTCACCTTCTTATCGTCTTCTGAAAACTTCTCAGCGTCATTAATCATACGGTCGATATCTTCGGGCGACAATCTGTTCTGGTCGTTGTTGATCACAATATTGTTCTTGTTGCCTGTGAGTAGAGCAACAATGAATGAACAGAATGAAATGATTGTGAATGAAATTGGCCTGAAGAGAAAGTAAAGTAAAAAAACACTTACCAGTTCCCTTGTCCTCTGCAGTGACTCTGAGGATGCCGTTGACGTCAATCTCGAAAGTGACTTCAATCTGGGGCACACCACGAGGAGCGGGAGGAATCTCAGTGAGGTCAAACTTGCCCAACAAGTGGTTGTCTTTCGTCATGGGTCTTTCTCCCTCATACACTTGAATTGACACAGTAGGCTGTTGATCAGCAGCTGTGGAGAAAATCTGAGATTTCTTGGTAGGAATGACAGTGTTACGAGCAATCAGCTTGGTCATCACTCCTCCCACAGTCTCAATGCCCAAGGTGAGTGGGTTGACGTCAAGAAGCACCAAGTCTCCTGTATCCTCCTCACCACCCAGCACACCAGCCTGCACTGCTGCTCCATAAGCCACAGCCTCATCCGGATTGATGCCCCTACTTGGCTCCTACAAACAAAATCATTATTGTCAGTCTATTGCAAACAAGTTTGGACTGAAGAAGTTTAAAAAAACTAAAGTCAAATAAACTAAAAAATAATGTTCTAAATGACCTTTCCATTGAAGTAGTCTTTGACAAGTTGTTGCACTTTGAGAATACGGGTGGATCCTCCCACAAGGACAATCTCATCAACCTGGTCCTTCTTCAACTCAGCATCCTCCATAACCTTCTGCACAGGCTTCACTGTTGACCGGAACAAGTCCTACATGGAAGAGATGGCTTGAAATAGATTGAGTGATATACGAATCTAATTTATAAAGTTCCAAGGCAGGCAAATGAGACAAATATGAAATAATTTATAAAAAATATAGTCTGGCACAAACCCCTTACCATGTTAAGTTCTTCAAACTTGGCTCTGGTGAGGGTCTCTGAGAAGTCATCTCCATCGAAGAATGACTCAATTTCGATTCTGGCCTGATGCTGGGAAGACAGAGCCCTCTTGGCCTTCTCCACTTCACGACGCAGCTTCTGAACAGCCCTGTTATTTGTGCGAATGTCCTTGCCCTTCTTCTTTTTGTACAGCTTGATGAAGTGCTCCATCACACGCTGATCAAAGTCCTCCCCACCTGTGTGGTTCAAATTGGCCACATTATATCACCATTTAGAAAAAAACTCTTGAGTGAACAAGAGAGTAAACTGAGCCAACCTAGATGAGTGTCTCCATTGGTGGAAAGCACTTCAAAGACACCATTGTCAATGGTGAGCAGTGTCACATCAAAAGTGCCACCACCGAGATCAAACACCAAAATATTCTTCTCTCCCTCCTTCTTGTCAAGTCCATAAGCAATGGCTGCTGCTGTCCTGAAAAAGAAAATAAAAATTGAAATATCGAAGTTTTGAAAACAGAATATAAGAAGACATAAGTAAAAATTTCAAGTTCCTAAGTATAAGTTACTTACGGTTCATTAATGATTCTCATGACATTGAGGCCTGAGATGGTTCCAGCATCCTTGGTGGCTTGTCTTTGAGCATCATTGAAGTAGGCAGGAACTGTGACCACAGCATGTGTCACTTTTTTACCCAAGTAAGCCTCAGCTACCTCCTTCATCTTGGTCAACACCATAGCAGAGATCTCTTCAGGAGCAAAAGTTTTGCTCTCTGATCCAACATTCACTTGTACATAAGGCTTGTCTCCCTTATTTAAGACAGTGAATGGATAGTGCTTGATGTCTGATTGGACAGAAGGCTCATTGAACCTCCTGCCAATGAGTCTCTTGATATCAAAGACGGTATTCTCGGGGTTTGAAGTCAACTGGTTTTTAGCGGCATCACCTACCAGCCTCTCCCCTTCTGGAGTGAAGGCCACGTAAGACGGTGTAATACGGTTTCCCTGATCGTTGGCTATGATTTCTACACGTCCGTTTTTGTAAACACCAACACTGAAATTTTTCAGCTCAAATAGAAATTTCAGTTTATAAATTTTACCATTTCAGTATTCGTATTAAGTAATTTATTAAAAAAACTTTTATATAAAAAAATTTTAATTTTTAAAATATAAAGAAACTTATTAAAAAAATCTAGTTTTTAATATAACATATTTAACTAAATATGTAAAAAAAATGCGTGTTCTCCCACCATGAATATGTTGTTCCGAGATCAATTCCTATAACAGTTCCAACGTTATCTTTTTCTTCCTTGGCGCTACCAAGAACCAAGAGAACGGCAAATATGCCGGTAAGTATCGTTAACTTCATTTTGTTCTGGAAGATCACTTGTTTATTGTAACTGGAATCAATATAATGTATAGTCAGATTGACGAAAACTGATTTCTAAAGACAGAAATATAATTTAATGAACAAATTCGAGAAACTTTGGTATTGAACGTGAATGAAATGGTTTTAAACAGCGACGACCAACATTTAAGAACAAATACATGAACGAAATAACTCGTGTCTACACACGATTGGCCGACAAATGATTACTTTCTCAAATCTTATTGGTTGGAATTACATGACGTAGAATAGGACTGGGCTGTAAGACGAATACGTTATGAAACATTATAAAGCCACGTATGTTTTTCTTTAAGTCTTTCAAATTTCTATTCAATCGTGAATAATACTCAGTTTCAGCAAAATTGATTATGATTTTTTTATATCTTTCCAAATATCTACAGCAAGCATTATGCCTGCTAAAATTAGCATTCTTGTCTAATCTAGTCTAATCTAATCATTTATGTAGTGCTTACGATGTTTAGAAGTGCTCTGCTAAAAACTGTTTAAAAAACAAAATTTTAAGTTTTAAAGTTTTTTTAAAACATGGCTGTAGTGAATCATTAACACATTCAAATGATAAATTTTGAAGCATTTTCATCAATCAATATCAGAACTTGGTTATATTATATTTAATTATACATAAAAATTTTTAAAGTTATAAATAAAATAAAAAGCTTTTTAAAAATTTTGTTTATAGTTTTCGTTGACTCAAATTCAAACACATTTTGAAAATTTAACAACTTATGGTAAAAAAAATCGCATTAGAAAAACTAAACTTCATAGAAAGAATTAAAGGAAAATATGAAGAGTAAAAGAATATATAATACAATAGAACTGAAATGCTATAATTTAAAAAAATATGTTTGAAATTTTTAAAAATCAGATTCAGATTTTTATGATTTTTTCAAATTTTAATTTTTTTGGTAGACATGTACTTCTATAACCATAGAAAGATCAAAACGTCAACTAAAAAAGAATCTCGACTTAGAGATGGATGAGATAAAGCATGAACAACCGGTTATCGTTGAAAAAGTATTCAATTGATTTTTTGAAAACCACATGCAATATCAGTTTCAATGTTTCATTATACCAAAATTAATTTAGGACGCAATGGAGCAATTGAATTTGCTCAACACTGTGATGAGCAAAGGAGTTTCTTGCGAGGAAGCGGATGTGAAGTTATTGTTGAAAATGTTCAGAGATTTGCCACCGTGCAGAGAAGCTGTATTGGAATGTCTGCGAGGATTGCTACTAAAAGTTCTTGAACAGTATTTGCATCGAAACAATAATAAAAGTACTATTCTGTGGTCATTCTTAAAACAATTTTCACTATATAAACTGACCATTAAATAAAATCAGCTTGTTCCAACTTAGTACCCATGCGATTAATTATTCCAGCCGATATGGAAAATCAAAGGAATAACATATTACTGGATGAGGTTGAGGGCAGTTTGGTTCATTTAATAACCGCGGAATCTCTTCTCTGGTCTCTCACCATTACTCAAGTTATTATTATTAATTATTTGAAGTAATATCGACTCAGTTTCATGAAAAGTCAATGCCAAATCTCATCATATAAAACTCCAGTGGTCAATAGGCCTGCTGGGGCAGATGGGTGTGGTGATTGGGGCAAGTGGAGACGCAATTCTGACGTGGTCTAACTGCCCGGCTACCCAACTTTTAACCAGAGTTCTCAACAAGGCCATTCAAAACCTGTGAGTAATTTCTTTAGTTACTTTTAAAATCCTATATTTCATTATTAAAAACTCCATCACATTAATGTTTTAAAAATAATCACATGTTCATTTAAACAGTGCACATACAATGTATAGTTAATTTTTTGTATTTTGACAAGTCATAAATGTTCTTCTTATATTTTCACTAATTTTCTCTTTCTCAGCTCCAGCGAACAAGTGAACAAGTGTTTCAACCAGCTGCTCAACTTGCCCTCCAGAAAGTCTCCATCGTTTGAGTTAACTGTGGCTCAGATCAGGTTTCTATGCAGTTGGCCATAGATGGATGGATGAATGAAAGAATGAATGAATAAAGGAATAGATGAATGAAAGAATGAATGAATAGACAAATGTTTGGATGAATGAAATAGTAGATAATTAATAATAGAAAAATAATGTTTCTTTTCAAAAGCGCATCTTTTCCGAAAGAAATGGTGATGAAAATGTTGCAAAGTGGTTTGGAAGATTACTACAAAGGTTTCTCAAACAAGCCACCCCAGCAAGCAACCTCTAGGCAGTCGAGTGAGAGGGAGAAGAATCTGCGAGTAGACAAGATAGCCTCCATTCTGAACCACCTGAGCCACTTTGACCACCTCTACCTCCACAACTCCCTGCTCACCTTCCTGCAGGTTCCCTTCTTTTCTTCATACAATACTATACAAATACTATTATTTTAACAGTGGCATTAAACCAAAAGAGCTTTGAGGCCCATGGAACTTCCAACAATGAGCTCTTGAACATGATGTAATCGGCACTATGCAGTTTTTAAAGTAAAATTAGAGCAGTGGGGGTTCACAGCTTATTGATGCATTCATGCAGGCGAGCATGCAGGACGACAAGCCTCAGGCACCGTACACTCCTCTCCTGCTCCTACACCTTTCATCACAGTCACCAGCCCTCCTCAAAATCACCACCAACATCTTTTTCAAATACGGTGCTTATCTCTCATGCATTGACTTAATCATTTGTTAAACCATTCACCAAGCTGTGAAGAGTCTTCACGTCGATGTACCACACGGCAGTGGATGCCAGGGTGTTGAAGAGCATGGTGACACGACTGCAACCAGGCCCATCCTTCAAAAGCCTCACCGACAAGCTGGCAACTGTGCTTCTCAGCTGCGAACACATGACTGTGCAACTGCTTGATTGCCTTCTCAGTCTCTCCTGTGGCGACTTCACCGCTCTATCAGGTCTTGGTGTCTTACATACTATCAGATCCTGGTTTTTCAATGGTTCTAAGATACTCTTTTGTATGCGTGTTGTTACTTGAGTCCAGGCCCATCAGACACCACAATGTTCCATCTTACAGCAGGGAAAGCAGACGAGGGAGGTAGTGTGGAAGAGTCCAAGCTGGAGGGTGACATAGCTTCTTCGTGTCGTACCCTTCTGGTGCTCACCCTTCCTATTGCCTCCTTCTTCCATCAATCACTTACAATCATTGCACGTCAACACTGACCTATTAAATATTCGTTTATGAACTTTTAAAATTAAATTTACAATCATTCCGCGCCATTACTTCATCTTATACCTTTTTATGAGGTTATCACATGTTAGTTTCAAGTTCAATTATTGACAATCAAATTGCCACATTATAGCGGTTGCCAGTAAAATGTCACCACCACCACCACCACCGTTACAGAATATGGTGATCATTCGCCTCCAATCCTTGTCCGCCTCGTCCAGTCCTCAGATGAACTTCATCGTCTCACTCAACAACCACCTGTCTGACCTCTGTCTTCTCTTCAGACCTCCCTTCTGCAGGTGCCTCATGCATTCCCTTCCAACACAACTTGGTGTGATACAGTAAACTACAACACGATAAGTACATTATACTCAATACAATACAAAAAATGCAATACATTGAAATACAATTCAATGCAACACAATAAAATACAATGCAGCGCAATAAACTCAACATAGCACCATTTTTAAAAATACAACAAGTTATCCAAATTAAACACAATTCACTCACTTGGTTGAATCTATCGGCGCTCACCACTCACCTGAAGGCAAAAGCTGCTTTTCAAGGTGTTGGGTCATCTTTGCCACCTCATTCCAGCCTCCGCTCCCCAAGTCCTCTGTCTCGTCCTCTCTCACTGCTCCACCGACATGGATGTGCGTGAGACAATACAGTACAATGAAATCGGATGCAATACAATACAACACAATACAATAAAATACAATACAAAACAATACAATAAAATACAATACGATACAATACAATAAAACCCAACAAAAACAACACAATGCAATACAAAGACCTCGTACAGCTTCTAAGGCACCAACGTTGTCCGATACCACATGCAGTTGGCGATCTTCAAGGAGCTGGAGAGGACGGTCAGTTGCAAGCAACCCCTGGTGATGTATGACACCTTGGACAGGGTGTTGCGCATGATGGAGGAGGCAGGAGACCGGTCAGAGTGGATCTCTCGTCTGTTTCGCATCTGCCAACTCGAGCAGGGAGAGGCATTCAAAACACAAACTTTGGGGTGAATTGCTTTTTTCTCTCTTTATTTATTCATTATTTTTTTATTTTTTCTTTCTTTTGCTTTTCACGCGACTTCAACGCCTTTTTCCCCACAGGTGTGATGTGCACACGATCCTGGGCAACTTCCACTGCAGACTCATCAGACTCCTCCACTTTCCTCCACCCTTTACTTCCGCCCCTCATCCCCTCGCTTCAAACAACCCTCAAACCAAGATCACAGTTGATGAAAAAGAATATAAATATGACAACATCAACAACAACAGCAAAAACAAAATCAACAATAGCACCAACATCGACAACAACAGCACCAACATCGACAACAACACCCAGTTTTCTTCCAAGACAGAATGCACAAGCATGCTCCACAAATACAACCTCTCTCTCCTTCACCTCCTCAGCCTCACTCAGCCCACCGTTCGTGTCCCATTTTTGACTTTATAGCTTCCATCAGACGTACTTTGTTGCTTGCCTTAAAACGTTCAAATTAGATTTGATAATAAAAGTAATAGCAATAGTAATAAAAATAATTTAAATAATTTAAAAAAAAGATAATAATAATAATAATAATAATAATAATAATAATAATAATATAAATATACTACTACTACTAATGCTACTACTACTACTACTACTACTACTACTACTACTACTACTACTACTACTACTACTACTACTACTACTACTACTACTACTTCTACTACTACTTCTACTACTACTACTACTTCTACTACTACTACTACTACTACTACTACTACTACTACTACTACTACTACTACTTCTACTACTACTACTACTACTACTACTACTACTACTACTACTACTACTACTACTTCTACTACTACTACTACTACTACTACTTCTACTACTACTACTACTACTACTACTACTACTACTACTACTACTACTACTACTTCTACTACTACTTCTACTACTACTACTACTTCTACTACTACTACTACTACTACTACTACTACTACTACTACTACTACTACTATTACTACTACTAATAATAATAATAATAATAATAAGTGTTTATGTTGTTTTTTTATTCAGTATTATTTATTATTTTTAATGAGCCACCCGTCTGCAGAAGTCAGCCAACGGCATGGACGATCTGGAGTCGTCCAGCATCCTCATCAATCTTCTCTTTGCCGCCTTCAGTCACCTGAGTAAGCAACATTTCTTTTCAACTCGTCACCTCCACACTACCACCCATTTCACCTCCTCCAAACATTCATCCAACCCTACGTCTCCTTCCGTCTCTCCCTATAAGAGGGTGTTGAGAAAATGGAAGTGGTAAAAGGAGTGGTGGAACGGCTACAAAGTGTGTGTCGTCATGGCAACCACCAGTACGTCATCAGCACCCTCCTGAACGAGGCCCTCTCAGAGGTGGGTCTGCATGCTTCTCTCTTCAGGAATCGCTTCAAATAACATTAAATTGACCCATTATAAACCTTTCATCGATCTTCAATTGGCATGTATTGACATGTGGATACTGATTTGTGGCACAACTAAAAAAAATAAAACAACAACAAAAATATCAACAACAACAACATGCACAGGGACATCAAGTGCTTCTCAATTGTGAGCCCAAGAAGCCCCTGCCCACCAAGTCAGTGGCGCAGTCCGTGGTTCCTTGTGTCTCGCCCACCTTCCACAACCTCACCACCACCTACTCCGACAACAGGCCTTTCGGCCTCCTCTTCCACAGTGGCACTATCGGTAACAAAAGCAACAGCACCGTCACAAAAAGCAACAACAGCAACACCGTCACAAAAAGCAACAACAACGACGACGACGAGGAACAAGACGATTTGCTACTCAACGAGTCGTTGTTCATGTACGCCTTACAGTCGTGTTGCGTACCTGACCCTCAGAGAGCCCTCGACTCGCATAAGCGGGACGGCCTGTTGGACGAGAAGGTGGTGAGGAGCGTGAGTGCCTGTGTGTTGCAACAGTGCATGCCCGATGGCTTGAGTCATGCGGTGGCGTGGAGCGAGGAGGAAAGCATCAAGGTGAACTACGCCAGGTAAGGACCCGCTCAACTGCTACTTGCTTGCAAGCGCCTGTTGAGGACTGTTGAAATGCTTCGTCTGAATTAAATTTATTTTTAGCGCTTTTGTGGCTTGCTTTGGCGCTTTTAAAAATTAAATTTGGTATTATTTTTATTTTTTGACGCTTTTGAAGGGACCTGCTGGTGAAGAAGGAGTTTTTGTCAAAGAATCTGATCAGGAAAATCCTTCACGTGCTCAGCAACAGTGCCTATTTTTTCTCATTCGTCTCACATTATATTCCCCTCTCTTTGCTCATAAGAAACAACACTTTATTTGACAACCAGTTCAAGCAACAACCTCCTCACGCGTGGACCACCCTCCTCTGATGCAGGCGACACCGGGGTGTGGCAGTGCAGTGCTGTGTTGAAGAGTCTACTCGGCCACCTCATCACCTTCTGGGAGGCCTGCAGACACGACATGGCCGACTCCAAAGCCACCCAAGTGGAACTGCAACTCAGCATTTCCGTCGTCGACATGCTGAACGAGGTGATGCTTGGCATCTTGCTCTTTTGCTGCATCTATTATCAACGGTTCCAACACTTCACAGGGCGGCCTGTTGCCCCATCCCCTCAGTCTGGTGGGCGAGCTGATGCCTCACGTCAGTGCCTACGAGAACTTCCTTCTGCTGCTACAACTCTGGCGCTTCATCAAGGTGACTCCTTGATTGCTCTTCAATGCGTTTTATTCGTTGAATGTAAGGAGAGAGGGCTTGTGACATCGTTGAGAGACATCTAGGCTATATTTGATGGTTGTGCTCGCATGTAATGTAGAATGGAGACATTCCTACGCACGTGCATTAATCGATTAAGTGATTTCTTCGACAGGAGACCAACCCGACACCCAAGTCCACAATTGGTGAGTTTATTACTTTCAACTAAGAACAGCTAGCATCCGCCAGCAAAGCACATCCTTCTAAAACACTCAATGCCTTGCACAGCTTGCGAGAGCAGACACAGCGAGGTGGTGAGGATGGTGATGATGAACAACATCCAGCACTGTGGCCACCTCTTCCCCCTCTTCTTCGGCTGACCTGCCCTCACTGTCACCCACAATGAAACCACCAACTACTATTGTATATATTTTATTTAACTGTTGTTATTTCTATTTTCATTGAAATTATTTTGACTGTTGTTATTATTATTATCATCATTAGTATTCTTTTTATTGTTGATAACAAACCGCCATCAATGTAATTCACTGACGAAAGTGAACCTTTTATACGGCCCTTTCAAAAACATTAACGTGTTTTTGTGAACCAGACGCATGCAAGATTTTTAGTTCTTTGCAACAAAAGACACCAAGCGTCGACAACAATGACAAGGAAACGAAGAAAATGTCAACGACTTCAACAATGACACTGAATCCTTGAACTATTACTATCACTCGAGAACCTGTCCTTTCATGGACTAAAAGAGAAATGAACAAAATGAATCACGCGCTCGTGTGGGCGGATGTACAAACACGCACGCACACACACACACACACACACGCACACACACACACACACACACACACACACACACATATATACACACACACACACACATCAGCGATGCTTTTGAGACTCGAGCTTTCTGAGGATGTTGTGAACCTGGGTGCGTTGTGAGCAGTAATCGAACCACGTGATGTTGTCGATCAGCGAGGTGTCCCTCAGCATTAACACCTCACTCAGGCGCCTGTGTGGTTGAGTCATCTGCCTTCAATTGTCAATTATCGACACCGTTCTGTTAACAGAGGTCAAAATTTAATGAAAATTAATGTGAATTATATTAAAATAAATGTAAATTATAGTAAAACGAGTGTGAATTGTATAAAAATGAAGTTTTAAATTGAAAAAAAAATGATATAACCAATTTATATATTAGAGTATTCAATGGAATCGAAATGATTCATGACCCATGACCAGCGATGTCGCTAATTGCGTCATCTCAGTCACGTATAAGTGACAAGGACTTCGCACCATGAAACAATGGAAGGGAAGAAGGGAGAAAGAAGGAAGTGGATGGTAGCAAACATCACTGTGCCGAACACTGCACCCACAAACAAGCCCCACAGCACTTGTTCACCAGTGTGGTACAAGAGATACACCCTGCGATGATGGAGTTAGTGGTAAGATGGTGAAAAGGGTGGTGATGATGGAAGTGAAGGTGGTGGTGATGATGGTGGTGTAGGTGGTGGTGAAGGTGGTGGTGATGATGGTGTTAAAGGTGGTGGTGGAGTGAGAAGAGTAAGTAGTTTACACCGATATTGTGAGTAGGTAGAAATTGTTGTAAGTATTCAGTGGTTGGTATTTTAAAGCACAAAAAAGACATTGAATGAAGAAGTCATTCCACTACTTGCGCAAGAAACATTGAAGTCTCAAGAGGTAGAAAGTGGAATGATGTCACCCACCTGCTGTAGGAGACCAAAGCCGCGGTAGAAAGGAGAGCCACTGTGTTCAAATGCTTCCACACGTTGTGCAGCCAGTAGGAGTTGCGGTGCAGTCTGTGAGTTAACAACAACTTGGTGAAGGCTGTTGAAAACGACAACTGTCCAAATCAAAAACAAAAAATCACAGAAGTTGGTGCTGTTACCTGATGTAGAAAAAAAGAATGAGATAGGTGGCAAAGAAGGCGATGAACTGAGCATGGCTTGAGGGCATGCCATACTCCGTGAAAGAGACCTTGTGAGCTTTGGAGCAAACATCGTTTAGTGGTCTGATACAAGATTTCATACTAATGTAATCTTTTTGTTTAGAGTTATTTGAAAACGTTTTGGTATTAGGACTATAAGTAAATTGATATAACTCACTAAAAGGACGAAGTTCCTTAATGATGTGCTTCAGTGAGTAATTCAATGCTTCATTCACCACAAAGCTGGCAAGGAAAAAAATCTGGAAGTATTATATGCACTGTCACCTTTTATATCAATAATGCATTGAGTTGGTAAAGGAAATGTTCTTAAAAATATTTGTTAATTTGAGCTTACTGTGTGAAGGTCCCTCTTAAACAAGACAAGTGTGCTTAGAGAAACCAAAATAAAAATGGGAAGCAAGGAAAACCAGGCCAGCATCAATCCAACATAATCTCCTGATTATAAAAAGTTTATAATTTGACAAATTTGGAAATTATTCAAGAGCTATTTCTGAAATATAATTTTTGTACTTAGCTTGAGACAAAGACTTTTGAAGATTTTATGAAACTACACAAATTTTTTTGAAAAAATTGCTGACAGTGAGACTTGGATTTGAAAACGTTTCAGAAGCATATTAAATTGAAAATAAGCAAAAAACCATTTTTTCATAACAATTGATTTGGGTTAGACTAGGAGGTGAGTACGGTTCTTACCATGCATATGATGCATCATTAATTTTCATAGATGAAAGTTGATTGACACAAGTTAATTTTTCACCACGAATTTGTTCATTGGATATAACGAATTCTTGTTTTATTAAATTGAAATCACCAATCCCTCTCTTTGAATTCTTATCAAAATTAAACTTCCACATATTCACTCCTCAAACTAAGTGGTTTGATAAGATGCCTACGCCACTATTATTGATTGATTTCTTCTTACCTGGATGGTATTCAACATGTGTCAAAGAAACAGCCTTCCATTTCATAGTTATATTTTCGGCTTCCATAGAGTTCAATTCTTTAAAATTAGAACAATGTTTTTAATTTTTATTGAGTTTTCGAATAATGGCTTAAAATAAATGATCAATGTATGCAAACATTTTCTCAGTTAACTTTTGAGTTGAAAAGCTAGCAAAGCGTTGAACTATTATTTCAAAAACTTTTATATAAAAAAATATCAAAATTATAACTGCTGTTTAAAAATTCGGAAAAATAAAAAAATAATTTTTCATTGAATTTATTCAAACAAAAGGTTAAAAACTGAATGAAGATGAGTTAATGATTATAAAATACAGCAGGCTTCTGTAAGGATAATAAGAAACATGTGAGCAAACAAACAAACAAAAAATATAAACATTAATTTTTGGATTAGTCAAAAAATTGAAAAATCCAGAGAACCAGAACCAGAAAACTTCCATTTTATAGGAAAAATACATTATAATAGTGACTTTTTAGTCGTAAGTTAATACATCAACTTTTAAGTAAATAAGTTTATTGAGTTGAAAAAGACTCCAAAAAGTTTAAAAAAATTCTTTTAAATAGATTTGTTATGTTTTAATAATATTGCTCAAAGATGAAGCGAAGCCATAAATATCAAGATTTTTTTTCTCAAAAATTGTAAAGCATTCACGACATCAATTGACACTATTATGGAAATTTATTTTTGCGTTATTATGTTAGATTATATAGATACTGTGGACTAATAATTACTCTGAAGGTAAAAACGAACAGTTAAAAAATCAAGTCGAAAGAGAAGAAAATGAAGCATAAAACGGCTCTTTGTAGTGCAAGGTTGAAAGAGACCACACCTCCAACATCGAATTAAAAAAATATACATGTCGAATTTCAAGTTTATAAAAGCGAAAGAATTTAATCGAAAAAATTGTGAAGAATAAATAGTCATATAAAAGAATGAAATGTTATCTAGTCGAAAATTCTGAAAATGTCTTATCTAAACACTAACGACCTAAACTAATCTCTCGTTGGAACAATTACCACATTGGTAGTAGTTTAAAACTGCGGTAGGCCTGGTGTACAGAATGGCTTTCTTCAAAAATAAAAATGTACAGACTATGATGTTACAGCCACCACGTGAACTCAGATGTTGGTGTATCCTTCAATATGTGGTCGATATAAATAACTTATGAATAGGTATGAATACTTGAAAGTAAAAAAATAAATTTGGCATTAAAAATTCACCAGCCATAATTCTTACTTAAAAATTAAAAAAATAATTCAAGGCAAAAAAAACGTGCGTAATACAAAATGAACAAAGATACCAAAAACGATAAAAAATGGATGAAGCAACAACAACAACAACAAAAACAACAACGACATTTCAAAATCCTTCGAGATACTCGCTTGCTTGTCGTTTGTTCATATGTGGGTTTTGATAATGATAATGAAAAAGAAAATTTACATAACATTACGACAAATAAATAAATTAAATCAAACAACAAAAACTCTTAATAATAATAACAACAACAATAATAATAATAATAATAATAATAATAATAATGATAATGAAATAAATGAATAAACATAAAGAGAAAGAAAAATATTGAAATGAACTAATGAAGAATGATGGATGGAGAAATGAAAGATGGATGGAGGAATAAAAGAAAACGAATGGGTGGAGAAATGAATTTATGAATGAATCGACGAATAAATAAATTAACGAATGAGAAAGAGCATTAAAGCTTGCTATTAGACAATAGAAGCTGCGTCATTCATGGACAACTGACGTGATAGGTGGGAGTAAGAATAATAATTTAAGTTTTGTTACGAGATTCATCAAAGACAGTGAAAAAAAAGTGAAAAATAACTCACAATTTGATGGAAAATTGAAAACAAGTTATGAATGCAAGTCAATAAAACTCATTTGAAGTCAACAATGAAGGAGCTATTGGCGAACACAGAAGAGAATTGATAATGAACCAGAAATGGAGGAAAAGGGTGAAAAGAAAATGAAGAATTGG
>OX387247.1:3198106-3205606 GCA_947562095.1 Branchellion lobata | reverse complement strand
CGGAGTTGGAGTTAGAAGCTCAAAGACACCACCTTGAAACCAACTTTAAAAGCTTTAAACGAAAAATAACTAGAAACCATTTTGGGGTGAAGGAGTGACTGTAAGAATTTCTTTGGCAGACTTGAAACACATTTTTAAAACTTTCAAAACTTTCACCGTTGATAAATTTGAAACGCTTTCAAAATCAGCTCAGGCCAAAATATCCAATGTATAAAACTACTATTTTAAAATTCTTTATAGTAAAAATAAACTCTTATAAATAATAAGTGAATCTTTATTTTGAATTTGTGTATCGTGGTTTTTATAATCTAGTTATGTCTGAGACGAGGTAACACACAGAAGTATAAGTAGCTCCATAAGATTTAGCAAAAAAAACCTTGATTTAACAATCAAACCAACATCTAAAAATCAAGTTAACAAAAAAACCTAAACAATTCTTGTTACGTTTTTAAAGAAAGAAATTACAACTAAACATACTCCACTCTCCAGAAGACGGACACTTGCTGATGCACTTTTATACATAGACACACATAAAAAATACACGGAAGTGAATCAACACAGCTAAATTAATTTTTATGGTCTATTGAAAAGAATCCAATATTACGTTGGAGGTGTAATAAATAAACTAAAATTAAAAAAATTAAATTGAATTCAACAAAACATAAATTTTATAAAAAGTCAAAGTGAAAATAGAGAGCATTGGAAAATGTATAAAGATACTCCTTTTCGGCCACACTTGCCTGAGTGTCACCGTTTCTATCAGCTATGATCCTGTTTGAAACAAGTTTATTAACCATTGAAAATTAAAGGTTTCAAATATTGGTTAGTTGATCAGATTAGATCTAAAGATCAAAACCAAATAAATTAATTTTCTAATAACCGTACTTTAAAAATATATTCAAGTGAAAAAAAATTAATTTTAAAAATAACAATTAAAGAACTTTTCATGGAAGTCTATTTTATTATTTCAAGCCTATAACCCTAGAGTCGATATCACATAAATGCATTTATAAGTTATTACAAACACGTATCTTATTAGTGGCATTAACCCGTAGAGTTTTGAGGCCGTTGTTATTGTTATTGTTGTTGTCTTATTCATAAAAAAAATTGAATAAACTTTTTATTCATTTTTTATCTTTTATTCTCAACCTAAGTTTAAATATTTTGAACATTTTTATAGCCCTGAGTATAGGAGTTGAAGAGCTTTTGAGTAAATATAAGGGCTTAAGAGTCTTACGAAAAGGAAGTAGAGGTATAGTAAAGAAATAAGAACGAACATTTTCATAAAAAGAAACCACACAAATGGATGTGGATCTAGCACAAAAATGTTTAAAAGACACAATGAAAAGTAAAACAAATGGGTGCATTGCAAGGTGGTAACTTAATTAGGTTTGTGAAATGAATAGACGAGCGAGAAATTTTTATTTAAAAAATGAGAGCTAAAATTTTGTTCCATTACATTGTCTTTGGGATTTTTCCCTTCATAAATCATGAATCTTTTTTAAAATATTTTTTTATAGACCTTATTGGAGCAAATCCAAAAAAGGTTGGACATATTTCCGAATAGAAAAAATACATTTAAAATTTCACAAAAAAAACGCTTGACTGAGTTTTAATTGGAAAATGTGAAATTTGACCAAAATGTTACAAAAAACTTTGCCATAAAAACAATACAATGTCTAAGAAACATAAGGACGAAGCTTCAAAAGTAATTCATAGCTCATAACTTCATAAGTGACTAACTAGAATTTTTTCCATCAAATATGTTGAGTATGTTGTCGCGGTCTGACACACTCCTTTCTCAGCTTTTTTTATCAAGCTGTGTCTCAGACTTAAAGTCAATATTGGTGAGACAGTACCTTTATTTTTTTTAGCCCGTTTCACCCTAGGTTTCAATTCAGTTTTTACTTTCATGGGTGAAATTTTTTGATTTATTTTTAGAGCTGACATAAAGAGACAAGCTTAATGATGAAACAAAAGCAAAGCGTGAACTTTCAAAAATAATATTTTCTAAGAAAGTTGGACATGGTTGAAAAATAAAAAAATGAAATAATTAAATGTTTAAACCACTGTAGCAGACTTATTTTTATCAGAATGAAACATTCTTCACTACTTATTTAATGTTTCAGGATTGATTTATTCAATTCAAAAATTATTCGTTTTGATCTTATCGTCAATTATCCGGCGAATGTGAGTAGTTGCTGTTTTAATTGAACATTGAAAATTAACATAACTTTTTATCACTGACTTTGCAGAATTGGATTTTTTTGTATTAATTTCAACATTGCCAACGTTTGCTTCAACTAGGTTGTTTTGGCAGTTTTCTCCTAGTTCGATTATTCGCCATGTTTTTTAACATCTTCAGCGTCAGTCTGAAGTTGATTAAACAAAGTCTACGGAACGGAACGGAATGTATATGACGTCAAAACACATTTGCACTAAACCATAGTAACCCTACTCAAGATCAACGAAAAACATTCGATTCCTCACAAAATTATTTTTTCAAAGTTAACAAAACGTTTTTAGACAATAAACATTGTATGATTCTTCAAATTTGCTATTTTCCAACACTTTATGTGTATTTCAGACGATCACTGAAATAGTTTTCATCAACATTTTTGAGTATAATTTAAAATAAATGAATTCTTATTTAACAAAATAACACAACAATCAAATTCTAAATCCATTAGTTTTTCAAAAGATTCATTTTTAAAACAAATTAAAATAATCTTTGTAGATGAAAGTTTAATTAACTTTTAAGATATTTAAAATTGTTTATAAAGGTTTCATTATTTACTTTCTAACGTTTTTAAGCTACCTAGAAGATTCATTTTTCATGCTATATTGGCATAAATTTTATAAGTTGAGAAAATCTCTTTTTTAAAGTTTATCTTTTAAAAAGTAATTTTGAAAATATTTAAACCAAAATGGCCAATATAGCTGTAGCGAGAATTAAAAGAGAATTTAAAGAAGTAATTAGAAGCGAAGAGGTGACATTTGTTTTCAAAAAATATCTTTTCTGAAGTATTTAAGTTTAATTAGATTGTTAGTAGATTGTTGCAAGCTCTGTTGTTTGCCAACGTACATAGTTGCGTGTTTGACTGCGGTTAATTAATTTATGATTATTAAGGCATAAAAAAACTGCGGAAAACTTTTTTATTCAATTTTTCCATTTAGAATACTCACTAATTAGAACTTCAATAATTTTTAAGAAGCAAAAACCATTAATGAATATTACAACACCAAGGTGGCCAAGTGTCACATAAAGCTGGAGCTGAAAAACAACTGCTTCACAGAGCTTCGAGGAGAAATAGCAGGTCCCCCTGAGACTCCCTATGAAGGGGGCACCTTCATACTTGACATTACCATCCCTGAAACGTACCCTTTTAATCCACCAAAGGTACATTTCAGTTTTAAAATAAATTTTCAGTGTTTTTTTCATTTAAAAATTCAAACGCCAAACCAGGTAAAGTTTGTGACACAGATATGGCATCCAAACATCAGTTCGGTGACGGGAGCAATCTGTCTTGACATCCTCAAAGATCAATGGTAGGAATTTTTCATACTTCAAAATTTATTTTTTGAAATAGCAGTTTTTTTTATAACTTTAAAATTTCATTTACGAAAAACAACAAACTTTTGACCTTGCTTCTAGGGCGGCAGCAATGACCTTGCGAACAGTCCTTTTAAGTCTGCAAGCCCTTTTGTCTGCAGCTGAACCAGACGACCCTCAAGATGCTGTGGTTGCCAAGCAATATCGTGAGCAGCCAGAAACTTTTAAAAAAACAGCCCGACACTGGGCCAGCATTTATGCCGGAGGTGAGTGACTGGGATGAAGAGCATTGCTTTTTTGATTTTTTACTACTTCAGTTTTGGCTCACTTGCCAAGGCTCATTTTCTTCTTATTTTACCCCGACCCCAATTCACCATTTCTAACACACCCCTGTTTAATACATTATAATCTCAGTACAATGCATACATTTACACAAGTAATCTACTTACAGCACCGAAGAGGGAATATGAGCTGGAACAGAAGGTGGAACAACTAAAACTAATGGGATTCCAGGAGGTTTGGTGTCATGTTACCACTTGCCATAGCTTTTGAATTTAACTTACTAATAAGCCAACTTTAAAGTATTAATTGTTATTGAGTACTGTTTTAAACAACATTAACAAGAAAATTTTATGTCGCGCTTTCTTTGAATAGCTAAAGCACATATGAGAGCTATTTTCAAGCGCTTGAAATGATAAAACTAAAAAAAAAACAATACAACAACAAAAACAGCATCAACATTAACAACGGAACCATAAATACCACAGCACCAATCGAGAGCAGCTCTTTCCACCCACAACTGGATGACCGAACAGGCTATGGAACACCTTCTCACCTAAGTGGGTAATAGTGCGTTACTTTGTTACTCTTGGTTATTCAATTTTCAACTTCTTTGTAACGTCACTCATCACACCGTTCAGCTCAAGTGAGTCATGCAAGCAACAACTGAACCCCCCATCACTTGGTCCTCCCTCTTCATTGGCGTCTTTTCGATCATTCATCTCATCCTTACCTTCTCATCCTCGCCACCATTGCATCCACGCTGCTTGTTCATTTTTCGATTGCAAATCTTTTGCCATTGTTCGACTCCTTCGTTGCGGAATAATCACTAGAGTTTTATCACTCCATCCTCCCCCCACTAACCTTTCACACAATAAACGACCGCGTTGCCATGCTGACAATAACTCCCCTGTGATGCAGTGTCAGCCTGAGGACGCTCGTTTGCTGCGCTCCTCTTACCGCCTCCAAGCTCACAAGACCAAGCTACTATTCTGTATGTGCATGTGCATGCGACGTCTGCTTAGTCACATTTGATCATTGATGGTGCTACTGAGAGGGAAGGGTAGATGGATGAATTGGGCGATTAGTTGAAAAGTGGAAGTTGTTGGTGAGAAAGGAAAGGTGCAAGAACTTATGAATTGGCGGGTTAAGAAGGGCAGCTGGTAAAATGGTGCAGGCTTCAAACTAGTGCTTCGGAAGTTTATAGTGATAGATGTGTAGCGTTGAAAAGCTTATCGGTAAGAACAGATGGACGTATTGAAAGAAATAAAAGTAAAAGGTGCAGTGTAAAGAAGTTCAAAAATAATGGCTCCCAACGAGGCCTGCATGACTCAGCCATAAATTTCTACAAAAACAATAAAAGTAGCAACGTGTGTGAGCGCTGAGTTCTTCATGAGAGGACGTGTAAATGGCTTGGTGAGTTGCTCTCTTTTATTGGAGATAATAGCACAAATCACGGAACGGCAAATAATCTGTGCCGGCAGGATAGCTGTTGTGATCATTTGTGGACAAAAGAGATCGTCAGCTCAGAGGCTTTCTTGATAACTTCATGCAAGATAACATAGTTTATGGAATCCTCAGTGTGAGGTAACTTAAAGTAGAAGGTGCTTCTATTCAAAGTGAATGTCAAAGGATATATGATAAACGGAGAACTTAGATTCAATTTTACGAACAGCCATAAATTGTGGAAGCTGGTATAGAGTAAGTGCACAATTCGGTTAAAATAATTTGAGTCAATCCTATCAAGAAACATATTTGTGACGCGTTAACTTGCTTTCGGCAGAGACTCGGCGAGAAAAAGCTGTATTGAGAAAATAATGATAATAGCGAAAATTCATCGATCCTACCTTCGGCTGCCTCGATTGCTGTATACGAAGGCGCAAGTTGTAGACTGCTTTGAACTTTCATAATAAGTTTTTGAAGAAATTTAGAAAATGGTGCTACAACGAGTGGAGGTTGCTAGATGGCGACGTAAAAGGCATAAAATAGACAATAGCTATTCAAAAGGATCTATGAAGACAGATGGAAAATTACGAAAGAATTGTGATTATAAAAGAAGAAAATATGTCGAAAAATTTATACTTTTTTTTCAATGGGAAGATTAAAGGGGTATCTCTCATTCCTTCTCAGGATGAGCCCTACCGAGTAGGACATCGCACAGGCACGAAAGAAGCACACCCAAGCAAAGATTATCCCTCAGAATGCAACGCAAATGATTAATTTACTTTCTAGTTGAGTTTATAATTAGTCTTCCATAATCTTTTTCATCACTTTGTCTCTTAGTTAATGACTGTTGACCATCAAACTAGGGTTGTATCAGCAGTCTCCCATTGCTCACCTGCTGCGTTTTACAATGTGAGTTTAACCTCTCTATCCCAGTCCATTAGCCTCTCACATTGCGTGATGGGAGTTTCATAAATATTACACTCGAAAGGTTTTACAGCTCATCCCGCCAAATGAGAAACTTGTGTAATCGCTGTGGCCTTTTGCGCAAGTTGGTTCAAGATTGCCACATTTCAGCTGCACTCTTGACTGCCCCGTATCGCTTGGAACCATTGTCCATCGAATTTCAATCATTCAATTGATTGACCCATCAATATTTCAAATTTAATTTATTTTGTTGAAGTAGGTTATTATTATTCATCAATTTTTTCATATTGAGAGGAATTGTGAGTTGTTTCTTTTGGGCCTCCCTTATACACGCCATCTCCTTGTTTTTGAGCCCTTTATATACGTACATATAAGCTTACATATACATCCACATACATATAGTTAAATATACACAAAAACCGTGGGAATAAATCTACATCCTATTTATATATACAAATATTTGTATAAAACCTATGAAATACATTAATGAAATTAACAAGGCACCAGGTCACTGTGTACACGCTGGAAGTGGTGAAGGAACATAATGAAGAAGAATCTAAATGAAGTATTTAATAAGTGGTTAATGGGGTAGTTAGGAATGTTTGAAGGAAATGTCACCCAAAGGCTTACAATTGCAAGCATGCGTGATCAGTGTGCATTGAGACCTGCGAGTCTTCATTGCAAAGCAAACACAGAATTATTTTATACTTTCAACAAGGTATAAAATATTTTACTTGCAAAAGACTTTTCATAAGTACCTCATGACAAGATGAAAAGCCATAATTGAGCGATAAGATAGTTTAATCATCTCCACATAAAGACCTGCCGTTCTTTATCTCGCCTCTGCGCAACGAACTAGTCGCTTTGACATTTAACCTTAAACCTTCTCATCTCTCTCACTTTTTCACTCTCTCACTTTCTCATTCGGTCATTCTTCCACTCATCTTTCCTCTTTTTTGACTTTTCTATTTTCCACTTCTCTATTTTTCCAGTTCATCCTTTCTTTAGTCTCTAACTCCTCCATCACCCCTTCTCCACCCTTCCTTCCTTCTCTCCATCACCCCTTCTCCACCCTTCCTTCCTCCCCTCTTAACTTTTTAATTCACCGATCTTTCTATTCATTTTCATCGTAAATTATTAAACAAGCCTTCATTGCAAACACCTTCCACTTCCGAACACATCAACAACTGCCGGTTCAACAACTTCTCGGAGCCTCACTCCCCATGCACCAAAACCTTCTCAACTCAGCAGTAGTGTTGTTGTTTCTGCAGCCAGAGAGATATTGCTGTTGATGGCCT
>OX387247.1:3183979-3188979 GCA_947562095.1 Branchellion lobata | reverse complement strand
TTTTCTTTTTTTTTCTTTTTTTAATTTTTTTTTCTTTGCTCACCCGCCTTTCCTTTTTCTAACAAACCATCTTCATTTTCTCTTCTACTTTTTCTTTCTCAAACAACCACCTTCCTTCTCTTTCCTTACTTTTTCATCTTCCTTCTTTTCCCCTTCTTCATTTTCTTCCTCTCTCTTTTTTGTTTCGCATCCTCTTTCATCCCTCCCTTCTTCTCTTCCTTCATCCCTCCCTTCCTCTCTTCCCTCATCCCTCCCTTCTCCTCTTCCCTCATCCCTCCCTTCTTCTCTTCCCTCATCCCTCCCTTCTTCTCTTCCCTCATCCCCCCCTTCCTCTCTTCCCTCATCCCTCCCTTCCTCTCTTCCCTCATCCCTCCCTTCTCCTCTTCCCTCATCCCTCCCTTCTTCTCTTCCCTCATCCCTCCCTTCTTCTCTTCCCTCATCCCTCCCTTCCTCTCTTCCCTCATCCCTCCCTTCCTCTCTTCCCTCATCCCTCCCTTCCTCTCTTCCCTCATCCCTCCCTTCCTCTCTTCCCTCATCCCTCCCTTCCTCTCTTCCCTCATCCCTCCCTTCCTCTCTTCCCTCATCCCTCCCTTCCTCTCTTCCCTCATCCTTCTCTTCCTCTCTTTCCTCATCCCTCCTTTCTCCTTTTCCCTCATCCCTCCCTTCCTCTCTTCCATCATCCCTCCCTTCCTCTCTTCCCTCATCCCTCCCTTCTCCTCTTCCCTCATCCCTCCCTTCCTCTCTTCCCTCATCCCTCTCTTCTCCTCTTCCCTCATCCCTCCCTTCTTCTCTTCCTTCATCCCTCCCTTCTCCTCTTCCCTCATCCCTCCCTTCCTCTCTTCCCTCATCCCTCCTTTCCTCTCTTCCCTCATCCCTCCCTTCCTCTCTTCCCTCATCCCTCCCTTCCTCTCTTCCCTCATCCCTCCCTTCCTCTCTTCCCTCATCCCTCCCTTCCTCTCTTCCCTCATCCCTCCCTTCCTCTCTTCCCTCATCCCTCCCTTCCTCTCTTCCCTCATCCCTCCCTTCCTCTCTTCCCTCATCCTTCTCTTCCTCTCTTTCCTCATCCCTCCTTTCTCCTCTTCCCTCATCCCTCCCTTCCTCTCTTCCATCATCCCTCCCTTCCTCTCTTCCCTCATCCCTCCCTTCTCCTCTTCCCTCATCCCTCCCTTCCTCTCTTCCCTCATCCCTCTCTTCTCCTCTTCCCTCATCCCTCCCTTCTCCTCTTCCCTCATCCCTCCCTTCCTCTCTTCCCTCATCCCTCCTTTCCTCTCTTCCCTCATCCCTCCCTTCCTCTCTTCCCTCATCCCTCCCTTCCTCTCTTCCCTCATCCCTCCCTTCCTCTCTTCCCTCATCCCTCCCTTCCTCTCTTCTTCCAGCACCCACCTTTCAATGCTGATGCACGTGAGGGTGAGGACCGAGCAGATGACGGAGACATTCTGCACATAGTGGATCACCTTGCACAACCACTTGCCCAACGTCCAACAGTACGTGAACCACTTTATCAACTGCACGCATGGTGGTGGCAGATTGTGTTGTTGGTAGTGATAGATGAGGTGAATTGGGTTGTGGTGGTGATAGATGTGGTGAATTGTGTTGTGGTGGTGGTGAATCATGTTGTTGGTAATGATTGTGGTAGTGATTAAGTTGGGGGTGGTGATGGTTGTGGTTGTTATGGTAATTATTGCGTTGATGTTTGGGGAAATGGTTAAGGTGTGGGCTGCGGTGGTGTGTTTATGGTTGTGTCGTAAGGGCGGCTATGGTGATGATGTTGGTAATAGTAACGGTGATGGTAGTCATTGTGGTGAAAGTGGTGATGATGAAGATAATGGTGATAGTAAAGATGATCATGGTGAAAGTGGTGATGAGGATGATTGTAAGGGCGGTGATGAGGTGATTGTGAAAGTGGTGATGAGGTGGTTGTGAGGGCGGTGATGAAGTGATTGTGAGGGTGGTGATGAGGTGGTTGTGAGGGTGGTGATGGGGTGATTGTGAGGGTGGTGATGATGTTATTGTGGGGGTGGTGATGAGGTGATTGTGAGGGTGGTGATGAGGTGATTGTGAGGGTGGTGATGAAGTGATTGTGAGGGTGGTGATGAGGCGATCGTGAGGGTGGTGATGAGGTGATTGTGAGGGTGGTGATGAAGTGATTGTGAGGTGGTGATGAGGTGATCGTGAGGGTGGTGATGAAGTGATTGTGAGGGTGGTGATGAAGTGATTGTGAGGGTGGTGATGAGGTGATTGTGAGGGTGGTGATGAGGTGATTGTGAGGGTGGTGATGAGGTGATTGTGAGGGTGGTGATGAGGTGATCGTGAGGGTGGTGATGATGTTATTGTGAGGGTGGTGATGAGGTGATTGTGAGGGTGGTGATGAAGTGATTGTGAGGGTGGTGATGAAGTGATCGTGAGGGTGGTGATGAGATGATCGTGAGGGCGGTGATGAGGTGATTGTGAGGGTGGTGATGAGGTGATCGTGAGGGCGGGGACGCATGGTTCGGAGACCCCCTCAAAATAAGTTATTTTCATTTATGAGGCTTTGTTCTCATAAAACGAACGAGTTGGTCTTTATGCGTTCTGCATCACAGGAATGTGCAAGGTTAACCCTGATTTGTCTCAAACTTGCAAAGGTCACCAGGAAACTGAATCGTTTCAGCTTCATTTCTTCAACTCCCCCCGTCATTAAACCCTTCCTTAACTCTTTTGTTCCACCTACCTCCTCCACCTTTCTTACCATTTTTACTTTTCTTACCTCCTCTACTTCTCCTACCTCCTCCACCTCTCCTACCTACTCCACCTCTCCTACCTACTCCACCTCTCCTACCTACTCCACCTCTCCTACCTACTCCACCTCTCCTACCTACTCCACCTCTCCTACCTACTCCACCTCTCTTACCTCCTCCACCTCTCCTACCTACTCCACCTCTCCTACCTACTCCACCTCTCTTACCTCCTCCACCTCTCCTACCTACTCCACCTCTCCTACCTCCTCCACCTCTCCTACCTACTCCACCTCTCCTACCTACTCCACCTCTCCTACCTACTCCACCTCTCCTACCTCTTCCACCTCTCCTACCTACTCCACCTCTCCTACCTACTCCACCTCTCCTACCTCCTCCACCTCTCCTACCTACTCCACCTCTCCTACCTCCTCCACCTCTCCTACCTCCTCCACCTCTCCTACCTACTCCACCTCTCCTACCTACTCCACCTCTCCTACCTCTTCCACCTCTCCTACCTACTCCACCTCTCCTACCTCTTCCACCTCTCCTACCTACTCCACCTCTCCTACCTACTCCACCTCTCCTACCTACTCCACCTCTCCTACCTCCTCCACCTCTCCTACCTACTCCACCTCTCTTACCTACTCCACCTCTCCTACCTCCTCCACCTCTCCTACCTACTCCACCTCTCCTACCTACTCCACCTCTCCTACCTACTCCACCTCTCCTACCTCCTCCACCTCTCCTACCTACTCCACCTCTCCTACCTCCTCCACCTCTCCTACCTACTCCACCTCTCCTACCTACTCCACCTCTCCTACCTACTCCACCTCTCCTACCTACTCCACCTCTCCTACCTACTCCACTTCTCCTACCTCCTCCACCTCTCTTACCTCTTCCACCTCTCCTACCTCCTCCACCTCTCCTACCTCCTCCACCTCTCCTACCTCCTCCACCTCTCCTACCTACTCCACCTCTCCTACCTCCTCCACCTCTCCTAACTACTCCACCTCTTTTACCTCCTCCACCTCTCCTACCTACTCCACCTCTCCTACCTACTCCACCTCTCCTACCTACTCCACCTCTCCTACCTACTCCACCTCTCCTACCTACTCCACCTCTCCTACCTACTCCACCTCTCCTACCTACTCCACCTCTCCTACCTACTCCACCTCTCCTACCTCTTCCACCTCTCCTACCTACTCCACCTCTCCTACCTACTCCACCTCTCCTACCTCTTCCACCTCTCCTACCTACTCCACCTCTCCTACCTACTCCACCTCTCCTACCTCCTCCACCTCTCCTACCTCCTCCACCTCTCCTACCTCCTCCACCTCTCCTACCTACTCCACCTCTCCTACCTACTCCACCTCTCCTACCTACTCCACCTCTCTTACCTCCTCCACCTCTCCTACCTACTCCACCTCTCCTACCTCCTCCACCTCTCCTACCTACTCCACCTCTCCTACCTACTCCACCTCTCCTACCTACTCCACCTCTCCTACCTCTTCCACCTCTCCTACCTACTCCACCTCTCCTACCTACTCCACCTCTCCTACCTCCTCCACCTCTCCTACCTACTCCACCTCTCCTACCTCCTCCACCTCTCCTACCTCCTCCACCTCTCCTACCTACTCCACCTCTCCTACCTACTCCACCTCTCCTACCTCTTCCACCTCTCCTACCTACTCCACCTCTCCTACCTCTTCCACCTCTCCTACCTACTCCACCTCTCCTACCTACTCCACCTCTCCTACCTACTCCACCTCTCCTACCTACTCCACCTCTCTTACCTACTCCACCTCTCCTACCTCCTCCACCTCTCCTACCTACTCCACCTCTCCTACCTACTCCACCTCTCCTACCTACTCCACCTCTCCTACCTCCTCCACCTCTCCTACCTACTCCACCTCTCCTACCTCCTCCACCTCTCCTACCTACTCCACCTCTCCTACCTACTCCACCTCTCCTACCTACTCCACCTCTCCTACCTACTCCACCTCTCCTACCTACTCCACTTCTCCTACCTCCTCCACCTCTCTTACCTCTTCCACCTCTCCTACCTCCTCCACCTCTCCTACCTCCTCCACCTCTCCTACCTACTCCACCTCTCCTACCTCCTCCACCTCTCCTAACTACTCCACCTCTTTTACCTCCTCCACCTCTCCTACCTACTCCACCTCTCCTACCTACTCCACCTCTCCTACCTACTCCACCTCTCCTACCTACTCCACCTCTCCTACCTACTCCACCTCTCCTACCTACTCCACCTCTCCTACCTAC
>OX387247.1:3148979-3178979 GCA_947562095.1 Branchellion lobata | reverse complement strand
TCAATATTTTTGGAAGAAGAAATCTCAACTTTTGTTTACTTTAATTTATTAATAAACCTAGAAAATTATAAATACCTGAAAACTGTGCGTAAAAATTTTTGAATGGTCAAAAATAGCGAAAACTAATGTTATTTTAAATGCTGAAAGCTGCTGAACGAACGGATCTATGGAGCGGGTTTGTTGCTTTTTGCCAAGGAAGATCTATAGCTTTAGATTATTTGCAAATTCGTGCCATTCGTTTCAGATACATTTCCAGGAAGGCGCAGCGGAAAAGATTTTTTAGAATGCGAAAAAAGGTGTCGTGCAAAAGATTCACACAAGTGTCAGAGAGCAAAAATTAAAGAGTTTGCAGGGAAAGATGATGGAAAGGACCTCTCGTCTGCGACTCGAAAAGGGGACCCCGTCAACTTTCCATTTTCTCAGACAACATTTCATCTTTTCAATAAACTTCTGCATTAAAGTTTCAAAGATTGGTGATTTTTGAGTTAAACTTCAGTTTCACTTGCCTCTGCTGTTGCTCCATAAGTTTGCAGTGACGTTTCATCGCGCCAATTTTATTTTAATCTTACTTTCAATTTTAATCTAAACTTTTTAATGGTTTTTCTTGGACGAACAAAGTCGAATTGAAGTTAATTCAAGTGGAATTCATCTTTTATCGGCATCGCTACGAACTAGACTGCAATGTACAATAGCGGTTTGATGCCTTCCAAATGAATGACCGAGACAACATTGAATAATATTCGTATTCAAAAAGTAAAAGTGTCAAAATGATCGACGCAGATTGAAAATAAATCCAAGGCGTTATCAGCACTCCCACAGAATTCTTGTTATCAAATATGTCGCTTGTTTGTTGACGTTATGGTAGATTATCTAGAGATTAAAAGCGACAAAGTTACTCTGTAAAAATATATATTGTTACAAAAAAACTCGCAATGGAAGAAAGCAACTCATCATGGGGGGGGGGGGGTGTGATGCCACCAAGCCTGCATTAACATTCCAGTCTTGATTGCAAATACATCATCAGACACACTCAAGAAGGTGCATTTCGTTTCATCAACAATTCATTTCGAATTTTGCGAAAAATCAAAAGTTACTATTGTTTTTGGCTGACAAAAAAAGCAATTCGGAAAGTTTTCGGATTGACAGCTTTGGAGTTTAAAATCATTTTCTAATTTGCGATTTGACTGCAAGGTTAGTTTTGCTTATCTTCAATAAAACAAAACAGATGCTGGAGCAGGTGAAAAGTTCGTATGTAGTTTGTGAAAAGGACAAACCGTGGAGATTCACGCATCGCTTCTGGCGCTTTATAATCATGAAAAGTGACTATCATTCTGCACTGCAAATTCTGCCTACTAAGAGGAGTAAAGACAAGTTATGGAGTGGAAGCAAGCCTCACATAAGCCACCCCTTGCTCACTCCAAAGGGCTCACAAAAAGTCACTAACTCACACACAGGCAACCGCAGTAAAAACGTTGTTACCACATAAAGCTCCTATCACTGGCGTCTCCGCGACAACCCACCCACCTTGACAGGCACACACACAAGCACCAGCAGCAGGTCAGCCACAGCGAGTGAGAGAAGGAAGACATTGGTGACAGACCTCATCCTCCTAAATCTCACGATGCACGCCACCACCAGTCCGTTGCCCACACTGCCGCACACAAAGGTGAGGCTGTAGACGATGGACACGATGGCAGTTTCAAGCTGGAAAAACAACTCGTCGTCGCTAAGAGGATCGTCGTAGTAGAAGACGCTGTCCTCGTAACCATTGGTCACCACCCAAAGTTCTGAGACCCTCTGAGTAGTGGTGCCGTTAGAGGCGATGGTGGTAGTTTTCGCTGAAGAGTTGTTGCTTCTTCCGGTGCTCCACTGATCCGTTTGTTGAGCGTGTGTTTGTTGCAGCAACATCAACAGCAGCATTCTCAACAGTGTTTTGTTGTGGCCAAAAGGGAAACTCTTCATTCTGATCGAAGAGTCTGTTGCAGAAGATTTATTCTGAATTAACGTTTTTTCTTTCACCTCCTTCTTTTCCCTCTTCCACTGCCTCAAAACCATGGATGGGTCTTTTTTTATGCAAATAATCACTGACCACACTAATCCTTTTACAACCTTTTGCGTCTCTATTGGACCTTTTACTGAGCTGAATAACGATGACATCAACATCCTTATTGTCAGTATCGTCATCATCAGTTCTATTAAGATCGCTATTATTATCATCATCATCATCATCATCATCATCATCATCATCATCATCATCATCATCATCATCATCATCATCATCATCATCATCATCATCATCACCATCATCATCATCATCATCATCATCATCATCACCATCATCATCATCATCATCATCATCATCATCATCATCATCATCATCATCATCATCATCATCATCATCACCATCATCATCATCATCATCATCATCATCATCATCATCATCATCATCATCATCGAAACCACTATGGTGGAGATTGTTATGAAACACATGTTTGTGGTTACCATGCAATGGAACAATCAACAACAGCAGCAGCAGTAGCAGTTATGAGTTGTCGTAGGATACTAATTGGAGGGCTTGAATAGGGCCTCAGAACTCCTCCTTCTTCCGCAGGCGTCTTCTGCCAACGTAGCAATCCTTTGTCGAATGTACGCTAGTACCACAACGATGAAGAACAGTGGAACAGCGGTTATACCTGACCTCAAGGTACCTTCTATAAGCAACGTATTGCAACTCGAGTAACTCTGCAGATGCAATCACATCGAAGCGACCTCCCTTTATAACCACTTCGCATGCGCCGACGAACGCGCGTCTGCGTGCAAGCGGCAAGAAAAAGCATCACTTTTTGCAATGATTGTAGGAGATTTATGCCCTGCCGCTGACAACGAGTCTTTTGTGTTTGTTGATAAAATCAAAATTTGCAACGATGGTCGACTTTCAGCTCCGAAATTAACATTAGATGGCCGTACCTTTAGAAAATTAAAGTGCTTGACTTCCGCTTGAGTGGCCTTTTCTGTAAAGACATCGAGTTTAATTATACTGGCAATTTTAAACTTTTTTACCAACAAAATTCATTTTTTGGCTCATTGAAAACTTTCGAGTTAAAGAACCTTTGACTGATTCAACACACTTTACGTTTAAAAGTTTCAAAAAATAGTTTGATTAATAAACGTTTGAAAACTATTTCTGTTTAGATTGACAAGTTTATCTTTTCACCAGAGGTCAAGGAGCCGATCATTTCGGGCTATCATTTCACTATTAAACACTGACCCTTTATATCTAAACTTTTAACTTTTGAGTCTTTCATGAATTTTTTAAGCGCTTGAAGAAACAAACGCTTACAAACGCTTTAGTAGGTGGGATCTGCTTCAAGAATGATTATTTGCTGGCAGAACACAAACTACAACTGCTTAAAGATTCTTATGCCGATTTCAACCTTCGAACTTACTCTCAATCTGATGTCCTCACACTGGGTACATTACAAAGTTCATTTGCTTCCACTTCGGTAGTGACTGATCCTACCTACTGGAAATGAGAAGCTGAAGGCTTGATGGCGGGCAGAACCGCAGGAACGCTTCACGCATATGCATGACTTGCGTGTGGGTGCAACAGCCGTTTGGTGCCTCGGGAGTGCAATGTGGAAAAAGGACGCGTGAACATTATGGTACGAGTCCCAGTTAAGAATTGTCCAAGCACGAAAATAAAACAATGGCAATTTGATGAAGACATGTGAAAACAACGAAACGATTGCACGACCGAGGGCTTGGGAAGTGGACCCAACTTCTCAGTTTTTCGAACGGCTGATTTTAGTGCTGGAAATTGTACAAATGTGTTGATTGTACCAAATCACCAGCACTAAGAGAGAAATGCTGCAGAGTGTGTGGCGCGTACGAGTGCAAACTGCCCTGACGGGTTTCCCTCACATGCCCACCTCATAACTTCAAAGTCCCTGCTTCTTATTTATGCAAATAAGTCGTTGTGTATGGGGGCTCTCCTAAATAATCTTTCGCAGCTGGAAGCAAATCATTTTTATGAATATTTCACGCTAACCAAAGATGTATTACCTAAAAAATGTGCTTTTTACACGTGTCACAATATTGCGCAACCCCTCAAAGGAATTTCCTTACAACAAGGAAGAATGTTGTTATAATCCAGATAAGAGGAACAATAGAGAACAGGATGTAGGCTCCCACTTGAGCTGATTGGCAGTCAGTGAGTACAAGCTTGAGCTTTCGAAGAGTTGAAAAAAACACTTGCCGACGTTAAAGAGGCTTTGACAGAACAAATGTTTTTTGTTCAAATTGAATCAATGTTTTGGAACCGTGGAATCGTTTATTGTTTCCTACAAAGCCTCACAGTCAGTCGGCGTGGCGGAAAAAAAGGCCAATTGAGTTTCTTGTGCCGCAAAAGTGCGAAGACTTCCGAAAATAAGCGCACATTTTGAAAAATTTCGAGAAAGTACAATCGGTCCTGAAAGTAATGCTAGATGCTTTTGAACAGTGTGTGTAATGCCATACAAATGTTTTGATTAAATTAGATTGATTAAAGCTAGGATAACAAACCCCCTTTTATTCATAGACTTCATAGAAGAAAATAAAAAAAGGCTAATACTGTAGAGAATTGAAAATAAAAACACAATCACCTTATCACAAAAAATAAACAAAACTTGGAAAAATCTTACGACTTAAATTTAAATATGAAAAAAATGTAAATTTCACCAAAAGTAGCGCAAGGGATTATCATCAGAATAATGGCAGTAGAAATGGTCTTAATCAAAATAATGAACTCTGGAAATTAGGTGATAGCTCACAAGAGAATCTGATAATTAGGGTAGATGTTCCATCTAGTGTGGTAGGTGTGCTGTGGTGCTGTAACACATTCTTCTTGTTGTCTTTAACCATCTCCCATATGTCACAGAATGTTTATTTGAAGAGGATTATTTTAAAATTGTTTGCCATGCATTTCATCATCTGCCTGCTTTCTAGTTTGCAGTTCATGAAATTAAAGTTTTCAGTGGTTTTTATTTTATTGGCTCTCTAGCGTCCCTTCTATGCGCATCTTCAAAACGAACCTCCCTTAATGACCTTTCCACTTTCACTACCACAACCACTCGACAATTAAAAACAACTCTTCTTTGAAATCCTCAAATTAAAAATCAATCATCTTCTTGGTCCCCTGCTTTATAAGTCGTTGTCTTTTTTCGAAAATGATTTTGTGGAAAATATGGCGAGAAGTGAGAATAATTTTAATGAAAGATTTTTCATCGAAAGATGCAAATACTGAATTACTGGTTGGAAAGGCAAAACTTTGACTAGTTGTGGAAGAGTTGGTTGACGATTTCACTCCAGCGTGGCATATTCAGGCGATAAAAATGCGGAAGACTCGCTAAGGTCTTAAAAGTTTCGAAACAAGTGGAATGTGCAGCTTCAAGAAAAGTTAATCCTTGAAAGCTAATATTCAAAATTTGAATCTTACGCCATCAATAGAAATACTTTAAACAACCTAAGTGAAATAAGAGGCTGAAACGGTCATGGAGGTTGCACGCAAGCATGGCAATGAATCTCCACTACCAGCATCCTTCAAAGGAGATCTTGAAGGCCTACTGCATGCACTCGAGCTCCATGCACTCCCGTGGCTCTCTTGCCTCTCAATGTCAGCTACCCCTTCAAAGCCCTTCAAGCGTTTTGGAAATTACTTTCAGCACCTTTCGGAGCCTTTTTCAACTTCAGTTATTACATTAAATCCATTTATTGAAAAGCTTTCGCCCTATTCTGTCTCCGCCTGCAGCATAATTGTGAGCAATTTCCACTGTAAAACGTGAGCCTTAAGGTTCAATTTTTGACTAAGCTCATGTTTGAGTTTCAAAAACGGCAACTCAAGTCTATCTCAGAATGGCTCAGTCACATAATAGCCCACAGTGAGTGAAACCGTTTTTCTGAAAACTCCTCTGAACGAATTACTAAAAAGAGCTTACAAATGCTTAAAAAATAATAAAAATAAAACAAAACTAGTTCTGTGAACAGCGTATCTTGATGATGTCACTTGTAAACTCCAAGGCTCAGGTCACGCCTGAGGAAGCGGCGCAGAGGAATGAGTGGAAGTGGTGGTATTTCGTGAGCCCTTCGAATGGATGTGTCAAGAAGGATCCGTGGGGACGCAGTGTTATGGAAGAGTTGAGGTTATTGATTGTTCCGTTGTGGAAAACTAAATAAATGAGAAAAGACACTACAAGCAAGAAAGAAAAAAGCATAGAGGAAGCAAATCAATGATTACTACTACACAACAGTTCCAACCACGTAAAGGCAACCTAATAACAGCCCATAACAACAACAACAATAATAATAATAACAACAACAATAACAACAAAGATATAAGTTTACCTTCTGGTAATCCCAAAGTTCCCGCTAAAGTCCAGTTTCCACCTCCGCGCACTGGCTGCCTTAGAAGCGAATATCTATTATTTTTTAAAGCGCCCATGTATAAATCAGAAACTAATCACTCATCTTCACCTATTTATCTAACAGACCTAATTAAGCCACCACCTTGCAAGAAATTCACAGCTTCTAGACTTTCCCTCTGGGGCTCCTGTTTAAACTGAACCAGTGTTTCCTTCTTGATCAGGCCCGTGCAGCCTCTTCCTAACCCATTTTTCATCTTCTAGAACTCAACTTTATTTTAATAAAAATTTTTAATTTTTGTTCACACAGCTCTTTGACATTAGGTAGTCAGTCATACACAAAGAATTTGATTGGATTAGATTAAATTGGGAAAAAAGTTTGAGTGAGTTATGAAGTAGTCAGCTGCAAAGCGAGTCTGAGAAAGAGGAGGAAGAAAACCCAGCAGATATGAGCTTTTTTATAAAGAAGTTTCAACTTGGACAAACATTGGATGAATGCATTGAATGGAGAGTGTTTTGAAATGACTAATAGTTTTGTGAAATTGCTTACGAAATTATTTCGGAAATAACATAAATCACCATGAAATTATCAGTTTCTTTGCATATCGCTTATTGCAGAGTGTTCATAGTGTTTTGTATCTAAGTAATGTTGTTTTGGTGGAGTGGGTGATTGGTGGAAGGTGAGAAATGGTTGAGAAGATTAGTGAAAAACCCAAGTATTTAATGGATAGATGGAGATTGATGAATGGAAGAATGGGGATTTGTGAATGGATAAATGAGTAAGAATGAATGCGTAGATTAAGGAAAGCAACAGAAGGTGTATGGATAAAGAAGATAAAAGAGAAAAAAAGAATGGATTTGTGAAAGAATGAGGATTAGTTGTGAAAGAATGAGGATTAGTTGTGAAAGAATGAGGATTAGTTGTGAAAGAATGAGGATTAGTTGTGAAAGAATGAGGATTAGTTGTGAAAGAATGAGGATTAGTTGTGAAAGAATGAGGATTAGTTGTGAAAGAATGAGGGTTAGTTGTGAAAGAATGAAGATTAGTTGTGAAAGAATGAGGATTAGTTGTGAAAGAATGAGGATTAGTTGTGAAAGAATGAGGATTAGTTGTGAAAGAATGAGGATTAGTTGTGAAAGAATGAGGATTAGTTGTGAAAGAATGAGGATTAGTTGTGAAAGAATGAGGATTAGTTGTGAAAGAATGAGGATTAGTTGTGAAAGAATGAGGATTAGTTGTGAAAGAATGAGGGTTAGTTGTGAAAGAATGAAGATTAGTTGTGAAAGAATGAGGATTAGTTGTGAAAGAATGAGGATTAGTTGTGAAAGAATGAGGATTAGTTGTGAAAGAATGAGGATTAGTTGTGAAAGAATGAGGATTAGTTGTGAAAGAATGAGGATTAGTTGTGAAAGAAGGTGAGTGCGAAAAAGAGAAGGGGTGACAGAAGTAAAATGTGTGTAAAAAGATTGGTGAAAAAAGAATAAATGAGAAAAAAATGAAGAAGAAAAGAATTAATGAGAAAAAAATTAAATAAAGTAGGAATAAATAGAGAAAGAGGATGAATGAGAGAGGGAGGATGAATGAGAGATGGAGGATGAATGAGAGAGGGAGGATGAATGAGAGAGGGAGGATGAATGAGAGAGGGAGGATGAATGAGAGAGGGAGGATGAATGAGAAAGGGAGGATGAATGAGAGAGGGAGGATGAATGAAAGAGGGTGGATGAATGAGAGAGGGAGGATGAATGAGAGAGGGAGGATGAATGAGAGAAGGAGGATGAATAAGAGATGGAGGATGAATAAGAGAAGGTGGATGAGTGAGAAACGGAGGATGAATGAGAGAGGGAGGATGAATGAGAGAGGGAGAATGAATGAGAGAGGGAAGATGAATGAGAGAGGGAGGATGAATGAGAGAAGGAGGATGAATGAGAAAAGGAGGATGAATGAGAGAGCGAGGATGAATGAGAGAGGGAGGATGAATGAGAGAGGGAGGATGAATAAGAGAGGGTGGATGAATGAGAGATGGAGGATGAATAAGAGAGGGTGGATGAGTGAAAGGGAGGATGAATGAGAGAGGGAGGATGAATGAGAGAGGGAGGATGAATGAGAGATGGAGGATGAATAAGAGAGGGTGGATGAGTGAAAGGGTGGATGAATGAGAGATGGAGGATGAATGAGAGAGGGAGGATGAATGAGAGAGGGAGGATGAATGAGAGAAGGAGGATGAATGAGAAAGGGAGGATGAATGAGAGAGGGAGGATGAATAAGAGATGGAGGATGAATGAGAAAGGGAGGATGAATGAGAGAGGGAGGATGAATGAGAGAGGGAGGATGAATGAGAGAGGGAGGATGAATGAAAAATGGAGGATGAATGAAAGAGGGAGAATGAATGAGAGAGGGAGGATGAATGAGAGAGGGAGGATGAATGAGAGATGGAGGATGAATGAGAGAGGGAGGATGAATGAGAGATGGAGGATGAATGAGAGAGGGAGGATAAAGGAGAGAGGGAGGATGAATAAGGAAAGGAGGATGAATGAGAGAAGGAAGATGAATGAAAGAGGGAGGATGAATGAGAGAGGGAGGATGAATGAGAGAGGGAGGATGAATGAGAGAGGGAGGATGAATGAGAGAGGGAGGATGAATGAGAGAGGGAGGATGAATGAGAGATGGAGGATGAATGAGAAAGGGAGGATGAATGAAAGAGGGAGGATGAATGAGGAAAAGAGGATGAATGAGAGAGGGAAGATGAATGAGAGAGGGAGGATGAATGAGAGAGGGAGGATGAATGAGAGATGGAGGATGAATGAGAGAAGGAGGATGAATGAGAGAGGAAGGATGAATGATAGAGGGAGGATGAATGAAAGATGGAGAATGAATGAGAGAGGGAGGATGAGTGAGAGAGGGAGGATGAATGAGAGAGGGAGGATGAATGAGAGATGGAGGATGAATGAGAGAGGGAGGATGAATGAGAGAGGGAGGATGAATGAGAGAGGGAGGATGAATGAGAAAGGGAGGATGAATGAGAGAGGAAGGATGAATGATAGAGGGAGGATGAATGAAAGATGGAGAATGAATGAGAGAGGGAGGATGAGTGAGAGAGGGAGGATGAATGAGAGAGGGAGGATGAATGAGAGATGGAGGATGAATGAGAGAGGGAGGATGAATGAGAGAGGGAGGATGAATGAGAGAGGGAGGATGAATGAGAAAGGGAGGATGAATGAGAGAGGGAGGATGAATGAGAGAGGGAGGATGAATGAGAGAGGGAGGATGAATGAGAGAAGGAGGATGAATGAGAGAGGGAAGATGAATGAGAGACGGAGGATGAATGATAGAGGGAGGATGAATGAGAGAGGGAGGATGAATAAGAGATGGATGATGAATGAGAGAGGGAGGATGAATGAGAGAATGAATGAGAGAGGGAGGATGAATGAGAGATGGATGATGAATGAGAGAGGGAGGATGAATGAGAGATGGAGGATGAATGAGAGAGGGAGGATGAATGAGAGAATGAATGAGAGATGGATGATGAATGAGAGAGGGAGGATGAATGAGAGAATAAATGAGGGAAAGAAGAATGAAGAAAGTTTAAAAAGAAAAAAAAGATCAATATAAGGAAAATGATGGAAAAAGAAGGAAAATGAAAAGATATGGAAAAATAATGAAGAAAGAAACGATAGAAAGATTGAGAAAAGGAATAAGAGAAAGAGGAGAAATGAAGAGAAAGAGGAGGAATGAAGGGAAGAGGAGGAATGAAGGGAAGAGGAGGAATGAAGGGAAGAGGAGGAATGAAGGGAAGAGGAGGAATGAAGTCAGAGGAGGAATGAAGGAAGAGGAGGAATGAAGGGAAGAGAAGGAATGAAGGGAAGAGGAGGAATGAAGGGAGAGGAGGAATGAAGGGAGAGGAGGAATGAAGGGAGAGGAGGAATGAAGGAAGAGGAGGAATGAAGGGAAGAGGAGGAATGAAGGGAAGAGGAGGAATGAAGGGAAGAGGAGGAATGAAGGGAAGAGGAGGAATGAAGGGAAGAGGAGGAATGAAGGGAAGAGGAGGAATGAAGGAAGAGGAGGAATGAAGGGAAGAGGAGGAATGAAGGGAAGAGGAGGAATGAAGGGAAGAGGAGGAATGAAGGGAAGAGGAGGAATGAAGGGAAGAGGAGGAATGAAGGGAAGAGGAGGAATGAAGGGAAGAGGAGGAATGAAGGGAAGAGGAGGAATGAAGGGAAGAGGAGGAATGAAGGGAAGAGGAGGAATGAAGGAAGAGGAGGAATGAAGGGAAGAGGAGGAATGAAGGGAAGAGGAGGAATGAAGGGAAGAGGAGGAATGAAGGGAAGAGGAGGAATGAAGGAAGAGGAGGAATGAAGGGAAGAGGAGGAATGAAGGGAAGAGGAGGAATGAAGGAAAAGGAGGAATGAAGGAAGAGGAGGAATGAAGGAAGAGGAGGAATGAAAGGAAGGAGACTGATTGAGACGGGTCTGACGTTTTGAAACGGAGAAAAAGTTGAAGCAATTCAATAATTTATGTTGGATTCATGTTCTCTCCTCTGTCGGGTCCTCTGAAATGTTCGTTGATGTACTCATTACAGAAAGAAAAGCATGCAAACATCGGTGCAGTAAACATACGGGGCTGGGAAGATTGTTGGTTAGGGGGTCCCCTGTGGCTTCTGATCATCAGACTTCATTGAATCCTCGTTTGCAGGTGAAGAGACTTCATTTTCGGACAATTTCAAAGGTGCCAACTATTATTATTGCTTGCGATAGAAGGTTGCCAAGATTCTTTTGAAGATTCTTCAAAGAAAGCAATCAAACAGCGCAATGTGCAGCTGAGCGCCTTCATACGAACATTCTTCTGCATGTTGAGCCCATTTCGTAGTGAATCATCTTGCATATTGAGCCATTTTGCATATCGAAGCTTCCATTGGAGCCATTTTTTGTGGCCAAAAAACAACATATTTGCTCTAAAATCGATGTTAAAGAAGTCTTTGTTGAACGGATTTAGTCGGCAAAGCAGGCCTGACCAATGCGCCTTCCCGAGGCCACCAATACGGACTACTTAGGAGTGGATGTGAAAGGAAGAAGACGCTTGACTTTGAAATCCAATTAATCAAAATAAAACTTCCAAAGGCTTCGGTTTTCTGTGTCGCCTGAAACGCCAGGTCTGGTGGTCTGTACGCATGTGACCACATTGATAGAGGGACCCACATGCCCTATAAATATTTACATGAAATATAAATAAGAGTAAGGGAGATAAATTTGACAAAAAAGAGGCTGTGATTACAAACAAAAAAGAATAAAAAGGTGAAAGTGTAGGATAATCATTCAAAATGATAAAATCGGTCACACAGTGGATTACAATGCAGACACTTGATTTATTATTACAGCTGCATTAACCCCAAAAAGATTCACTGTGCACAAGGGTATCAGTGAACACTCTAAAATATCAACCTACGACACGACATAAAAGTTCAAAAAATGTAAAATAATTGATAAAAGAATTAGAAATGAAAGAAATAAAGAAAAAATATCAAGAAAAGAAGTTAAAAAATACAAACTATGACTGTTGCTTCATACAAAAACACCATTGCACGGGAAGCTTTTGATCCATCCTAGTTTGTTTTTTTTCGTCACTTCACCAACAACTCTTAATACCACATTACATCCATTACAATAATACCTTAATCCAAAACTGATTTTCTATCATTAATATTAATTTTTGTTCGTTCGAATTCCCTTTATGAACCAGCAGCTTGGAAACGTCGTGTGGTAACAACTCTCGACAATGTCATGTTATGCATGCTTGGTTATTTAATGTATAATATCATACATTGCATTGCATTGTATTGTATTGCATTTTACTTTATTGTATTGAATTGTATTGCATTTTATTGTATTGTATTGCATTGCATTTTTAATTGGATTATACTCTTATTATATTTTTTGTATTAAATTATGCTTTGTATTGTTTGCTAATAGATTGAGATTCCAGTTTGAATATTACTCTATTTGTCTGAGTTATGTTGCAGCTTTTGGAGCATTTCATGAGGTTGTTGGTTCTATGTTGTTCTTTTTGTCGGCATGCCTTCTCGATGACATCTCCAAACTCGCCTGTCACGCACCTCTCACACGTCTGTTTTCTTTAAAACCCTCCTTGACTTCATCTGATCTTTTCAATCAACATTTTTATAGTCCTGATTACACACTGTCCAAGAAAGCTCACTTCATTCTTATATATATTTTTTGCATTATCCAGTTCTCCTTTCCCCCCTGCCCTGGTCGTGATTATCATCTTATTAAGCGCCTAATTTAGGCACTTCCTCGTTATATTCCTCTGCCACTTTCATGTGCACAGTTGAAGGCCTTTATACTTTCCTCTACCTTAAAAACACTCAGTTCTTTTTCAACATTAATTCCTTCATACATTTCAAACTAATTCTCTTATAATCTCCTGCATAGATATTGACTATTTAATCTCATGCCGTATGCCTACCCTCTTCCGAATGCATTTACTGCTATTGCACGTGTCCATCACTCATTGGCATTGTCTTCAACACAGCAGCCTATAATTTTCTACCTCCTTCATCCACAATCCCTTTCTATAACATCTCTTCATCCCCAAAATTTTTTATCGAGTTTTGGCATTGATATTTAAAGCCGGATGCCCGCTCTACCGCCATCTATCAACCTTCTTCCGTGGCATCCTTCCACCAGAAGATTTTTTTTATTTGTTTATAAAACTTCAAAACTCATTCAAAAAACCTTCCGCGTATGAAAGCGTTGAATCAAAGAGCAAAGTACAAGGAAGTACACGTAGGAACGATTTTCAATAGTATAAGATGTGTTTTTAACCTCTATTTTTTACAAAATAGTTACATTCGAAGTGTTGAAATTATTTTAAAGGTACATTTGATGGTATCGCGCTGCTATTTTGCAAAGTGGCTATAAACTGAATTATCTTTGTTCAATGCTAAATTCACTTTTATAATAATTATTTTAATTTTATTATTCCTTTTATTCTCTTTTGTTTTTCTCCGTGTTATGGCTCTTTTTTTTCTTTCAGCGGAAGGATGCCGTAATGTACTTGCACAGAGATAACGAAACAGATTTTATTTCATCCAGAAAAATAATTCTACTCTTGACTTTTTATCTTATCAAAAGATTTCTTACTTTTGCAACCTTTACAATGTTCCAGCTTGGAAGATATTTGCGTTTATCGGAACATGCAGCGTCCTTATTCGAAAATTCTGTTAGAAGTTCATAGCAGAACGCTCTTGAACAGTGTGGAATGGGCGCTATACAAATGAATTGATAAGATTAAATTTAGGTTCACTTTGGACGAACTCAACTGCCTGCAATCTCTCTACAAAGCACTTCATAGTTTAATTTGTTTTTTTTATTCTCCTCATTGAACCGAGTATAAATTCATTTTTAGTCAAATGAATCAATCTTTATTAATATTAAAATAAATGAGTTATGTTTATCATTCCAATAAATTCCAGTTATCATTCAGAGGAATGAGGATTTTCATCCAGTTAAAAAAAACTTCATATACATTATAAATTCATTATTCAGAAGCCAGTGAAGAAAGTCTTGGTGGCCCCACTAGCATGGGAGCTTTGAAAGGTGCGGAGTATATCACGTTTATATCTGATTTGAAATATGTCATTGCTGACGTGCTTCACAACCTCCTAGCAATGCTTTCAACATTGGTTAATGTTCGCTTATTTGACGGGTTGTTGTGGCAGGTAAAGAAACAACAGTTTGTGGTTACTGACACAACAACAGTTTGTGGTTGATGACACACTAACAGTTTGTGGTTGATGACACAACAACAGTTTGTGGTTGATGACACAACAACAGTTTGTGGTTGAAGACACAACAACAGTTTGTGGTTGAAGACACAACAACAGTTTGTGGTTGAAGACACAACAACTGTTTGTGGTTGATGACACAACAACTGTTTGTGGTTGATGACACAACAACAGTTTGTGGTTGAAGACACAACAACATAATGTGGTTGATGACACAACAACAGTTTGTGGTTGATGACACAAAAACATAATGTGGTTGATGACACAACAACAGTTTGTGGTTGAAGACACAACAACATAATGTGGTTGATGACACAACAACATAATATGGTTGATGACACAACAACAGTTTGTGGTTGATGACACAACAACAGTTTGTGGTTGATGACACAACAACTGTTTGTGGTTGATGACACAACAACTGTTTGTGGTTACTGACACAACAACAGTTTGTGGTTGATGACACAACAACCGTTTGTGGTTGATGACACAACAACTGTTTGTGGTTACTGACACAACAACATAATGTGGTTGATGACACAACAACAGTTTGTGGTTGATGACACAACAACCGTTTGTGGTTGATGACACAACAACAGTTTGTGGTTGATGACACAACAACTGTTTGTGGTTGATGACACAACAACCGTTTGTGGTTGATGACACAACAACAGTTTGTGGTTGATGACACAACAACATAATGTGGTTGATGACACAACAACTGTTTGTGGTTGATGACACAACAATTGTTTGTGGTTGCTGGCACAACATTTTGTGGTTGATGACACAACAACTGTTTGTGGTTGATGACACAACAACAGTTTGTGGTTGATGACACAACAACAGTTTGTGGTTGATGACACAACAACTGTTTGTGGTTGATGACACAACATTTTGTGGTTGAAGAGACAACAGTTGGAATCTTCGAATCTTTGTAGTAAATAACACGACAACAACTTCAACATAAAAATGTTGTGGTGGGTGAAAACACAACACGCAAAAATTGAAATATTTTCATTTGTGAACAACTTCAAAGATTTCCTTTTAGAAATTACAATTACAGTGCAATTACAGAAGGTGATGGTTGGAGGAGTGAAAAGAGGTGGTAGCTGTGGTGAAATGAGGTGATGATTGAAATGGTGAGAGATGATGGTTGGAGTGGTGAGAGGTGATGCTTGAAGTGGTGAGAGGTGATGCTTGAAGTGGTGAGAGGTGATGCTTGAAGTGGTGAGAAAGAGGTTGAAGGCTGCAAGTTGTTGTTGTCCTTCCATAGACTCCAATGTAGTTGTTGTTGTCCTTCAATAGACTCCAATGTAAGTGCTGAAACCGTAGATGTTCCAGAACACTTGGCTTCGGCATGATTTGAAAGGAGGCAAACAAAACGATGCTTCAAACCCACCTTGTCGGTTGCGTGTTTGCCTAGCGACGTAAAATTATCGAAACAATCATAAATTCAACGCTAAACTTTTTATTCAATGAAAACAAACAACTTACTTTGGAAACGCCAATCGAATAATGGAGTGAGTTCGTTCGTTTTCAACCGTTTATTCTTCCAATTGTTTTCATGTTTAACAAAAAAAATTTAATTCGGAACTCTCGCCAAAATCAACTCCCTTTACACTTCTAGAAAGTCTGTTGCTATGACTCCACCTCAATTAGCCTCACTTAAGCGCATCGTTCATAGCTTTATTTCAAATCTTGAATGAGTTCGTTTGTTTTGTTATCTTTTAGTATCTTTCCTCCCAACCAAAGACACTATAAACTCATGGTGTGTGGCAAATTACTGCAGTTCTTCGTGTAACAAACCTTCCAAGTCACTCCGCATGCGGCTGCATTTCAATAAAGCCATTTTTTAACCCCTATTAATCACATCATGTTCCAACCACACCACCTCTCAACCACACCACCTCTCAACCACACCACCTCTCAACCACACCACCTCTCAACCACACCACCTCTCAAACACACCACCTTTCAACCACACCACCTTTCAACCACACCCCCTCTCAACCACACCACCTCTCAACCACACCACCTCCCAAACACACCACCTTTCAACCACACCCCCTCTCAACCACACCCCCTCTCAACCACACCCCCTCTCAACCACACCACCTCTCAACCACACCGCCTCTCAACCCCATCACTTCTCAACCACACCACCTCTCAACCCCATCACCTCTCAACCACACCACCTCTCAACCACACCACTTCTCAACCACAACATTTCTTAACCACACTACTCGTTAACTACACAATTTGTCAAACTCACCTTATCAAAACCTTTTTTTTTCATTTCATCAACGCCATTTCTTCACTCACCCTTGACAAACACAACACTAGTTATCAAATTTCCCAAGTATGCGCTCTCAAGCACACTTCATCAAAAAACCTCAGTCAATCAAACTTCAACACCAGCGCTTTCATTACCACCGTCATCACCATCACCACCAAAACATGCCACTAACACCACTACAATAGCCTTTTCAACTACATCACCACCACCATTACCACCACCACCACCACCACCACCACTACCATCACCACCACTACCACCACCACCACCACTACAGGGCAGCCATTTTCTTCACAGTGATGTTTTTGTTCACACTAGGCCTGGTTGTACTAAACAACCACTTCAACGGACACCGTGTGGTCATCTCTTCCAAACAAGGATACCTGCAACCAGACTTTCAGCAGACTACACTGCACCCCCTGCTGGTCAGGTGGGTGAATGAGCGGAAGGATGGATCGATGGATGGATGGAGGAACGGAAAATTGATAAGTAGGCAATGCATGAATGAATGAGAGTTGGATGAGCTGGAAGGATAATAGGTAGATGAACGGTGGTCCAATGATAAATAAATAAACAAATGAATGATGGATGTGTTTATGGTGAATTAATAATAAACAGATGGACTTATAAAAGTGAAAAGATGGATGGACCGATGATGGGTGTAGAAATGACAGATGAAGGAACATGTGGATGATGAATGAACTTGCAAAAGATGAAAGGATGGATGACTGGATGATGAGGTTGAAAAGATGGATAAATGGATGATGAGGGGGAGTGGTTAGATGGGACGTGGGTAAAAAAAGGATGAACGAATGGATTTGGTTGTTTGTTCCAGCTACTAGTAATAATAGTGGATGGGTTTGTTTCCTCCATCAGACGTTATCGTATCACTAATGGACAATGGATGAAGGGATAGTGGATAGAGTAATGTCAGATCGAGTATGAATCAATGCTGAATGCATGGATGATGAATGAATTTGTGGGAACAAATGGATAGTTAAAAGATGAATGGGTGGATGATGAATGGGTGGATGATGAATGGGTGGATGATGAATGGGTGGATGATGAATGGGTGGATGATGAATGGGTGGATGATGAATGGGTGGATGATGAATGGGTGGATGATGAATGGGTGGATGATGAATGGGTGGATGATGAATGGGTGGATCGTGATGGGTGGATGATGAATGTAGGAGTGGAAATGTTGATGGATGACGAAAGTTGTTTTTTTTATAAAGGACGGGCTGTAGGTGAGATGAGATCAGCTTCCATAAGAAGAGAAAATTAACAAAGCGTCTCATAAACAAAAAGAACAAATGAAAAACCAATCAGCTCACCCTCTGTGAACTCCGACGGGAAATTAAGACAAGGAGCCATAAAGGATGCTTATTCTTGCCACAATCACATCCATTCTATTGCATATTTGATTAAACACTGGCGCATTTAATGAAAAACTTTTTTTCAACATTTTTTCCACCTCTTTCTTCTCAGCACCTCCATCATAACACTCTTCCTTGACACTCCATCTCAGCCCTTCCACCTTGCACTGCACCAACATCAACAGACCTGACCACCTACTGCAACGTTCAGCAGCAGGCTGTCCGGTTCATTTTACTGAAACTAAAAAAAATAAAATAGTCCAAGAATTATAAAAAATAATTTAAGCGAGTATTTCATGAAGGCTGCACAAACCACAACAGACTTTTTTTATCAGCAAGCTGTCTACTTCATTCCAACAATCATAAGAAACTTACATATTATTCTTTCAATTGTCTGGTCTATTTCACAGATTTATTTTAAAAAATATTCATATAGGTGCTTCTTGTTTGAATTTTTGGATTTTTAAATTTATGTCAACAAATGTGTAATTATTTGTGATGATTGCTTATTTGAGACCGAACGAGGCCGCCTGAGTGCTTGTCTCGGCACTTTAAAAATAAGTCAGCTTCATCTACATAAATGTTTAAACACCCCACCTCAACACGCCATTTCAACACCCCACCTCAACACGCCATTTCAACACTCCACCTCAACACTCCATTTCAACACTCCACCTCAACACTCCATTTCAACACTCCACCTCAACACTCCACCTCAACATTCCACCTCAACACTCCATTTCAACACTCCACCTCAACACTCCACCTCAACATTCCACCTCAACACGCCATTTCAACACTCCACCTCAACACTCCACCTCAACATTCCACCTCAACACTCCACCTCAACGTTCCACCTCAATACTCCACCTCAACATTCCACTTCAACATTCCACTTCAACCCTCCATTTTAACACTCTACTTCAACACTTCACCTCAACACTCCACTTCAACACTCCACCTCAACATTCCTCTTCAACACTCTACTTCAACATTCCACCTCAACACTTCACCTCAACATTCCACCTCAACACTCCACCTCAACATTCCACCTCAACACTCCACCTCAACAGTCCACTTCAACACTCCACCTCAACACAACGCCCTTTTCGCCTCCAGAGGACTCAGCAAGAGGAAAGCAATGCCGGAGTGTCCACAGAACGACGAGTTTAAAGGTTTTTTCACTTATTTTCTTTTCATCCTTCTGCTCTCTCTTGTGTTTCATTTTAACTGCTCTTTCGTGAGTTACAGCTATGTTTTGTTAGCAAAGTCTTCCCAACGAATTATGTATGGCCAAGTATGAACAAACACAATGAACCATAAATTTAAACTTAATTTTGTTTTTGGAGATTATTTCTAATATTCTTAAATCAGCCGAGCATGTGAGCACATACAAATCAACGAAGGTCCCTTGCTTGGACGCACGAGAGGCTGGATGGTTGACAATTGGCAGAACAAAGTGAACTACATTTATACAGTTCAGCACGATAAACGTAAAATTTCCGGTGAGTGTTCAATTTTTTATGCATTTCAAAGATCAATCCTAAAGTCGATGTCTCATGAAAACCAACCCTGTACTTCCATCCTTCCACCTCCCACACCACCCAGGACCACGTCCGCACTTGCGGATGATCATCTTGGCAACCGAAGTGACTGAGGTGTTTTGTCACATCTGGGTGTCTCCACTGCCTGACCCTGTGGTGGTAGAGGCGGTGATAGACGAGGTTGCTTCGGGCTTCATGATTCATGGCACGTGGTATCACCAGTACTCACTCACGTGCAAAACCTCGCCCATGATTCCCCTGCCTGGCTCCCTCTCAGTCAACTTTTACGAGTCTTGCAGACAGCACTTTAACGTCATCGAAGTTGCCAATTACATAAGATCTCCGCTCGTGGTTGGTGTGTGCGCCACTCTAGATGGAGTGTCTGCTCTAGAACTGATGGAGTGGCTGGAATACCACAGAAGCATTGGCGTGCAACATTTCAGTCTCTACAACATCGATCAAAACGTCCCAGCCGTTATGAAGAGCTACGTGGATGATTATGTCGAAAATGGAATTTTAAAATTCGTTCGCTTGGAGGCGCCTGTGGAAGTGGAGGGAAGGGAGGTTGTGAGGGTGATGAAGGATGTTGCAATGAGTGACTGCCTTCTTAGCAACAGGCACTTGTACAACTTCTCGCTAATGTTGGACACGAGTTCTTTTCTCTATCTTAAAACCCCTTTCACCTCTGTTCAACAACTCACCAACCTGGTTGGCGACTTTTCATACAAACTGTTCAGACCAGGCAGCTACAGCCTGAAAGTCTCCGTCTTTCCTGTTCTTTTCCACTCTCATTCGGCGCCATCCCAGCAAGGCTCCAGACTCTTCACCAGGTTTAAAAAACTCAGCGGGTCACGAAACTACACAACTGCCATGGTTTCCTTGCAGGACTGCCCTTTGCTGCACACTACTCACTGCTTCCGTCTTTCTCCCTACTCTCCTCTCTTCTTTGACATCCCTCCCATGTACGCCTCTATAAACCGCTACGTTCGTGGTGGTGATGATGCCTGTGAGGCTTGTGTGGAAGATCGTGCCATGGTGCAGTATGAGAAAGAAATATGGAACAAAATCCAGTTAATTACGGAGAGGATAAGGGGGAGGAGGGAGGAGTTGAAAAGATGAAAGGGGTTGAACTGGGGCTTTGATTGACAGGTTGTTGGTGGTTGACCTTTGTAGATATATGGCTCTTGAAGTTGCTTTTCAATCATTTTCAAGTTGGTCTGAGTTTATGTTTTTGTCATTTTTGAAAACTATTTTGCTAGAATGAGTTCCAGTGGAGTAAGTCGTCTTTTACAGTTTTTTTCTAAAATAATTCTTGTGTTTTCAAATGAACAATTTTTAAATTTTTTTAAATTTTTTTTAATTTTTTCGAAAGTATCGATCTAACAGCCTGTGAAAGTATGCAGTGCAAAATAAATGACTACTTCGACTGAGCATCTCCTAGCGAACGATGAGTGTGCGAGAAAATGTATCAAATGGTCACAAGACGTTTGTAACTTATAAGTGTCAGAAGACTATGGTTCGTTCAGCTATTTAACTATGGTATGAGTGGTTATAAAGAGTCATTTTTAAGAGGTTTTACTGGCGTTTTAATGTTACACGATGTGTTCAGAACATTCAGTAGTGGTGACTGGAGCTAGTGATGGAGAATCAAACACGCTGCAAAACGATGAAAAACGAAAACACAAACGACATCACAGCCTCAAACAACAACGTCACAACAATTGCAACAGCACCACAACCCTCACAACAGCCTCGCAAACACCACAACATAATTCCAACAACAACACTCCAACCTTCACAACAACAACACAACCATCGCCGCAACACCACAACCATCACAATAAATTGCATCACGGCCACCTCAACCATTATTCATCCAAATTGATTTCTGGTCCATGAAAAAATTTTGGTGCTGCATGACCAGGACAACACTAAGAATTACAATAACAACATCACCACCTACATTGACAACGGCCATTCATAAAGGTCACAACAGAAATGCTTGCCTATCTTGTTTACCACTCTGTTTCCATATGGAAAACACTTCATACGCCTCATTTCTAACGACTTTCTGTTTTTGAATTCAAAAAAGTTTATATATTCCAAATATGACATTTCAAATTACTTTTAATATGAATTATTTTTATGTTCTTGATGTGAATAGATTATTTTATTTTATAACTTTGAACAAATAATTTTAATTTTTTTTAAATTCGTTTAGCGCCTCATCAGTTGGTGAGCAGTTGGTTGAGTTCTCTGCTCAAACCCTGAAACATGCTGTCGATGTCGTCAAAGATGTCGTCAACAGTTGCGTCATCATTGTTGTTGTTGTTGTTATTGTTTTTGTTGTTTATGTTATCATTCTTTTCATTGTTATTGTTTATAATATCTTTAGTATTGTTGTTGTTATAACTGTTATTGGTAGTAATTTTGTTGTTGTTGCATTTATTGTTGTTGTTGCCGTTGTAGTTGTTGGTGTGCTTATAACTAGTGTTTGTAGCTGTTTGATCTTTATAGCCATTGAGGTTGTGTTCGATATTGTTAATGTGGTTGCTTATATGGTTGTTGCTATTGTTATTGTTAATAATATCAACATTATTGTTACTGATGTTATTGTAATTCAAGTTATTGTTGATATTATTATTCATGAGCTGTTCTCGGTCCACAATGTCTTGGTGGAATCCACTGTTGCTGGTGGACCTTTGAAGGTTGTGATCGTTGCTCATGGGACTCTTGAGAGGACTTTGAGATCTGCCCAATGGTGGTGTGATGTGGTGTGGTGCGGTGTGGTGTGGTGTGGTCTGGTGTGGTGTGGTGTGGTTTGGTGTGGCGTGGTGTGGTGGGGCGTGGTGTGGTGTGGTGTGGTGTGGAGTGGTGTGGTATGGTGTGGTGTGGTGTGGTGTGATGTGGTATGGTGTGGTGTGGTGTGGTGTAGTGGGGTGTGATTAGGTGTGATGGGGTGGGGTGTGAAGTGTGGTGTGGTAGAGTTTGGTGTGGTGGGACGTGGTGTGGTGTGGTGTGGTGTGGTGTGGTGTGGTGTGGTGTGGTGTGGTGTGGTGTGGTGTGGTGTGGTGTGGTGTGGTGTGGTGTGGTGTGGTGTGGTGTGGTGTGGTGTGGTGTGGTGTGGTGTGGTGTGGTGTAGTGTGGTGTGGTGTGGTGGGTGTGGAGTGGTTTAGTTTGGTGTGGTGGGTGTGGTGTGGCGTAGTGTGGCGTAGTGTGGTGTGGTGTGGTGAAATATAGTGGGGTATGGTGTAGTGTGGTATGGTGTGGTGTTGTGTGGTGTGGCGTGGTGTGGCGTGGTGTGGTGTGGTGTGGTGTGGTGTGGTGTGGTGTGGTGTGGTGTGGTGTGGTGTGATGGGATATGGTGTGGTGTAATGTGGTGTGGTGTGAAGTGGTGTGGTGTAATGTGGTGTGGTGTGGAGTGGCGTGGTGTAGTGTGGTAGGGTGGCAGTAATACTTTGAAAAGGTAATTTAAATCTTGAAAACTTAAATAATACATAATGGGTGATTCTGAAAAAGAATATAAATGAAGCACGCTACTAACAGAGTGTCAATACTTTAGCGTTTCAATGCTCATGGGTAGTGTGTTAGCATTTCAATGTTAGTGTGGTAGTGTAAACATGTCGCTGTTAATATGGGAGCACAAGCACGTCAATGATAGTCTGCGTCAGCAATGACGTCATGATGATGAAGTGTCAACTCACGAGGACTTGGGCTTAGGAAGGATAGGAGGTTTGCCTGTCAATGGTCTTTCATCGCCTGTGCAGGAGTGGTCGTAAATATGAAGATAAAAAAAAGGAGGGAGGATAAAAGAAAAAAAAGTAAAGAAAGAATAAGAAAAAGTGAAGAAAGCGAAAAAAAAGAAGAAAATAAAAAACAAATCAAAAATTAAAATAAACGATTTGAAACAATGTAAAAAAAAGTAAGACGAGTGAGTTAGAAAGAGTGAACTAGAGAAACCTGATCGTGAGAAGTGCTTGTTGGCAGGCCTGGCAGTAGAAGATTCAAAGTTTGTCGTATCGGCAAGGTGGTAATTGTTGTTGTTGTGGTTGTTGTGGTTGTTGTGGTTGTTGTGGTTGTTGTTGTTGTGGTTGTGGTTGTTGTGGTTTTGGTGATTGTTGTTGTTATTGTTGCAGAAAGGAAATTTGTTGGATAGATTATGTTTTTGTTCAAAAAGAGTGTGCATTTTTTGGTCCGAAGTGTTTTTTTGAATGTTGTAGTGCTGGTCGGTGGTGTTGTGATGTTGCTCGGTGGAAGTGTTGAAATGTTGGTCAGTGAAGCTCTTAGAGTTTTGTTCAGAGCTGTTGTTGTTGTTGTTTTTGTTGTGTTGGGCAGATAAGTTGTTGATGTTGTTGCTGTTGTTGTGTTGGGCAGATAAATTGTTGTTTTTTTGTACAGGAGTGTTGTGTCTGATTGTGCCTGCGTGGTCATTGGCGAAAGGAAAGATGCTGGAGTCGGAATTGGTAGGAGAAGGGGACGGTGGGAGGTTTAGTGGTTGAGAGGTGAGTGGTGGCTGTTGCATGAGAACAGGTGCTGAAGCTGAGTTTTGTTGGTGTTGTTGTTGCTGTTGCTGATGTTGTTGTTGGTGTTGTTGTTGCTGTTGCTGATTTTGTTGTTGGTGTTGCTGTTGCTGATGTTGTTCGTACGGTTTCTGATGGTGTAGTTGTTGTGGTTCATTTTGTTGGTGTTTTCTCACGGTGAGACCCTTTGCTAAAGGCGGTAGTTTGTTATTGAGTTGTGAAGTTAACTTGTTGAATATTTGCTGCCGAGCTAGTTGGTAGCTGTGGGTGTCTTTCTGTGAGGATTTTTGCTGTTGTTGTTGTAGTTTTTGTTGTGCGTGTTGTTGTTGGGGCTGCTGTTGCGGCTGTTTTTGTTTTTGAAAGTTTTGTAGCTGTTGTTTCAATTGTTCGTGGAATAATTGTTGCTTTTGTTGTTGTTTTTGTTGTTGTTGTTGACGAGGAAGATGGAAGTGTTGATGTGTTTGTTGTTGTGGTGGTGGAGGAGAGGGGTCGGTGAGGTGGAGATTATTTTTGATAGAGTTTGTTCTCTTGGGAGGAATCGGTCTCCAAGCGCCCTTTTCCTCTTCCTCCTCGGCATCCCCAGCTGCGGTGCATCGTTTCATTACAGTATTCAAAAATTCAAAAATTCATATTTCCACAGTTTTTTCAAAAAAATTTTAACTCAAAAAATCAAAAATGACGTTAGTTGAATCGTTCCAAATTTCTTTTTAACATTTTCAAAAATCCATCGACTTAGTTTTTTGGTAACTTTAAAAATGCCAGACAACAAGTTACACGAGGCACCATGTGAGTGTGTGGACAGAGGGCCCTGCAGAGAGTTTTGCCTTTTGAGGCCCGTGAAGGAAACACCGCCATTACCCTTCCTAGGCCTCCCCAGCGTGCTACAGCTGCTGTTCATAACGTTCCTGCTGCTGCTGTTGTTGTTGACGTTATTGTTGGCATTTTTGTTGCTTTCGTTGACGTTGTTGTTGTTGTTGATGCTGACGTTGTTGGTAATGCTGACGCTGTTTTCGTTGTTGTTGTTGTTGTTGCTGTTGTTGACGTTATTGTTGCTGCTGTTGTTGACGTTGTTGTTGTTGCTGTTGTTGACGTTGTTGTTATTGTCGTTGACGTTGTTGTTGTTGTTGTTGTTGTTGTTGTTGTTGTTGTTGTTGTTGTTGTTGTTGTTGTTGTTGTTGTTGTTGACGTTTGGTTTAGGAGCCACGGCAGGAGGTCTTCGAGAAATATACGAAGAGGACGGGGAAAACTGATTAATGTCTTTATGATTATTGATATTGTTATTTATAGTCGTATCATTATTATTATTATTGTTGTTGTTGTTATTGTTGTTATTATTTTCGTTGTTGGTGTGGCTTCCAATGTGGCTTTTTGGTAATACTGTTGAAGAATGGCTGGAGTTGTTGTCGAAACGGTAGGTTCTGTTGAAGTCTGTGAATGATGTTGTTGTTGTTGTTGTTTTTATTATTATTATCATTATTATTGTTTAGGTTTTCATTGACGATGCTGTTATCATTTTTTTCAGTTTTCTGTTGTTATTTTCAATGTTGCAAGCCGTGGAATCAATTATTTTCTTAGTTGATTTGTGTTGTTATCATTGGACGCCCAATTGGCTTATTCTATTCAATTGTGTTTCCCGTTTTTGTTCATTTTTTAATCATTTTCCCTTCATTTTAATACAAATAGTTGTATGTTTACAAATGTAAACACCAAATATATCAGTATTTAATCTTTTTCTTCATTTTTGATCGTTTCAATACAAACATTAACTCCCAGATTTTCAATACAAACATTAACTCCCATATTTTCAATACAAACATTATCTCCCATATTTTCAATACAAACATTAGCTTCCATGTTTCATACAAAAATTTTCCTTATAATATTTCCAATGAAAACCTCCACACACTGATAGTTCAAGTGCATACCTCAATACGAAAATTTTGTTGTAGACGCTTTTACTGCACCTCATTTAACCGAAAACTATTCAATTTCGTCGTAAACTATTAATAGCAAGGCTTAGGTATGAAATTCCGATGAGATTTATACTTTCAATTAGAAGCAAAGACTAGATAAGATTAGGGAACACGCTGCAGCTTGGGCGTGCTTTATGGCCAAGTCTTCAATCCGCTTCTGATGCAATCATTTGTACATCAATAATGAAGAAGAGAGATTGATTTCGGAATGATGGAATGAAATCAAAAAATTATAAAAAAAACAAATCCAGAATTGAAAAAGGCGTATGAATTAAAAAATCGAATGACAAATAAAAGGAACTTTGAAGTTTCAACAAGACATAACAAAGATACAAAAGTTGCTAATGAATAAAAACAAAAAATCTGATTGAAAGATGAAACCAAAAAGATGAGATCAGTCGCAAACAAAAAAACGAAAGCTGAAAAACAAACGACGTTTGAAGGACTCACTAAGCTCACCGAAGCTTCTCCTCCGAAATGACACAAAACCATCGTCGTCGTCGTCGTCGTCGTCGTCGTTGTCGTCGTCGTCGTCTTCATCCTCATAAGTGGCTTGACTTTCCTTGTAGGATTTCCTGCAAGGAAGTTCTGTGAATCTGGTGTGTTTTTCTCTGGTCTTATTTTGGGGATTGCTGTTGTTGTGGTTGTGATAGTTGTTGTTTTGGTTGTGGTGGTTGTTATTATTATTGTTGTTAGTACTGTTGTTATTGACGTTTTTGGTATTGTTATTATTGTTGTTTTTGTTAGGGGGAGTGGCGAGGTCTGGGTCATTGAGGAGGTGGATGAAGTCGTTGAATGGGTTTCCGTGGAAGGTGTTGTAGACGGTCGTGGCTTCAGTGCCTGGCAACCACTCATTGGCAACCTGGATGGCAACCACTTCAGGCTTGGGGAGTTGTGTGGTAGAGTTGTTGAGGTGGATGATTTCTGGAGACGATCGTTGGTTGCTGAAGGAGTTGGAAAGAGAAGGATTCGGTGAGAATTTAATGGCGATGTTGGAGGTGTTGCTGGTGTTGTTGAAAATGTTGAGGGTGTTGTTGCTTTTGCAGTTCGAAGATCTTTTGCTGAAGGTGTTGTACTTGGGAAGAATGCCCGGACTGAAGGTGGCCTTGAAGGCGGCAATCTTGGCAGCAGCCTCGCTCTCGTCCAGCCTGCTCCTCCTTCTGGCGTCTGCAAATACTTTCTTGTCCAGCCTGGGAGTGGAAGTGGCGGATGAAGAAGAAAAAGAGGCCCCTCTTTGGGGCTTTTTTTTGCTGTTTCTCTCCTCGATCTGCTCCACAATGAGCTTGTGGCACGGAGTCATAGACTTGTCATCCACCTCTGCCGCCTCTTCTCTCCCCGCTCTGCCAGCCGACTTCATCTTCTTCAACTTCTCTATCGCTAAAATGATCTTCTTCTGGTGACCTTGGAACAGTAACATTACTCAACACCAAGTGTACTTCAATTCGAACTTTCGATAAAACAACAAGATAACATCTTTTCAGCATTCCCTCTCATGCATCATGCAGCCACCGCTCTCCACACTCCCTTCTATTCTCCCATGCTCCTAGCCACCGTCTTATATGTTTTTTCATCCACCTTCTCAAACGCCCTCCATTCAAATTAATTTCAAATACTCACCTGGTTTGTATCAACCACTTCAACTACTCACCCACTTTTTCACTCACGAGTATTCAAAGTTTTTCCTACAATCTTCTCAAACACTTACACATTTCTCATGAACCCTTTCGATCACCCACACACAAAGCTCACAAACACCCACCCACAACTCCTCCAAACACCCACCTACAACTTCTCCAAACACCCACCCACAACTCCTCCAAACACCCACCCACAACTCCTCCAAACACCCACCCACAACTCCTCCAAACACCCACCCACAACTCCTCCAAACACCCACCTACAACTTCTCCAAACACGCACCCACAACTCCTCCAAACACCCACCCACAACTCCTCCAAACACCCACCCACAACTCCTCCAAACACCCACCCACAACTCCTCCAAACACCCACCTACAACTCCTCCAAACACCCACCTACAACTCCTCCAAACACCCACCCACAACTCCTCCAAACACCCACCCACAACTCCTCCAAACACCCACCCACAACTCCTCCAAACACCCACCCACAACTCCTCCAAACACCCACCCACAACTCCTCCAAACACCCACCCACAACTCCTCCAAACACCCACCCACAACTCCTCCAAACACCCACCCACTACTCCTCCAAACACCCACCCACAACTCCTCCAAACAACCACCCACAACTCCTCCATACACCCACCCACAACTCCTCCAAACACCCACCCACAACTCCTCCAAACACCCACCCACAACTCCTCCAAACACCCACCCACAACTCCTCCAAACACCCACCCACAACTCCTCCAAACACCCACCCACAACTCCTCCAAACACCCACCCACAACTCCTCCAAACACCCACCCACAACTCTTCCATACACCCACCCACAACTCCTCCAAACACCCACCCACAACTCCTCCAAACACCCACCCACAACTTCTCCAAACACCCACCCACAACTCTTCCATACACCCACCCACAACTCCTCCAAACACCCACCCACAACTCCTCCAAACACCCACCCACAACTCCTCCAAACACCCACCCACAACTCCTCCAAACACCCACCCACAACTCCTCCAAACACCCACCTACAACTCCTCCAAACACCCACCCACAACTCCTCCAAACACCCACCCACAACTCCTCCAAACACCCACCCACAACTCCTCCAAACACCCACCCACAACTCCTCCAAACACCCACCCACAACTCCTCCAAACACCCACCCACAACTCCTCCAAACACCCACCTACAACTCCTCCAAACACCCACCCACAACTCCTCCAAACACCCACCCACAACTCCTCCAAACACCCACCCACAACTCCTCCAAACACCCACCCACAACTTCTCCAAACACCCACCCACAACTCCTCCAAACACCCACCCACAACTCCTCCAAACACCCACCCACAACTCCTCCAAACACCCACCCACAACTTCTCCAAACACCCACCCACAACTCCTCCAAACACCCACCCACAACTCATCCAAACACCCACCCACAACTCCTCCAAACACCCACCCACAACTCCTCCAAACACCCACCCACAACTCCTCCAAACACCCACCCACAACTCCTCCAAACACCCACCCACAACTCCTCCAAACACGCACCCACAACTCCTCCAAACACCCACCCACAACTCCTCCAAACACCCACCCACAACTCCTCCAAACACCCACCCACAACTCCTCACAAACACCCACCCACAACTCCTCCAAACACCCACCCACAACTCCTCCAAACACCCACCCACAACTCCTCCAAACACCCACCCACAACTCCTCCAAACACCCACCCACAACTCCTCCAAACACCCACCCACAACTTCTCCAAACACCCACCCACAACTCCTCCAAACACCCACCCACAACTCCTCCAAACACCCACCCACAACTCCTCCAAACACCCACCCACAACTCATCCAAACACCCACCCACAACTCCTCCAAACACCCACCCACAACTCCTCCAAACACCCACCCACAACTCCTCCAAACACCCACCCACAACTCCTCCAAACACCCACCCACAACTCCTCCAAACACCCACCCACAACTCCTCCAAACACCCACCCACAACTTCTCCAAACACCCACCCACAACTCCTCCAAACACCCACCCACAACTCCTCCAAACACCCACCCACAACTCCTCACAAACACCCACCCACAACTCCTCCAAACACCCACCCACAACTCCTCCAAACACCCACCCACAACTCCTCCAAACACCCACCCACAACTCCTCCAAACACCCACCCACAACTCCTCCAAACACCCACCCACAACTTCTCCAAACACCCACCCACAACTCCTCCAAACACCCACCCACAACTCCTCCAAACACCCACCCACAACTCCTCCAAACACCCACCCACAACTCCTCCAAACACCCACCCACAACTCCTCCAAACACCCACCCACAACTCCTCCAAACACCCACCCAAACTCCTCCAAACACGCACCGAGCTTTTTGATTCCGATTTCTTCCAGGTCTTC
>OX387247.1:3141479-3143979 GCA_947562095.1 Branchellion lobata | reverse complement strand
TTATTTATTCATTCATTCATTTATTTATTCTTTTACTTATTTATTTATTTATTTATTTATTTATTTATTTATTTATTTATTTATTTATTTATTTATTTATTTATTTATTTATTTATTTATTTATTTATTTATTTATTTATTTATTTATTTATTTATTTATTTATTCATTTATTCATTTATTTATTTATTCATATATTTATTCATTTATTTATTTATTTATTTATTCATTCATTCATTGATTTATTCTTTTACTTATTTATTTATTTATTTATTTATTTATTTATTTATTTATTTATTTATTTATTTATTTATTTATTTATTTATTTATTTATTTATTTATTTCTTTATTTATTCATTTATTTATTTATTTATTTATTTATTTATTTATTTATTTATTTATTTATTTATTTATTTATTTCTTTCTTTCTTTATTTATTTATTTCTTTATTTATTCATTTATTTATTTATTTATTTATTTATTTATTTATTTATTTATTTATTTATTTATTTATTTATTTATTTATTCATTCAATTACTTATATATCTTTATTTTTTTTAAGTTAGGAAAAATAAATAGTGGCATACTATTGAATCATGTTGCTGGTCGACAAGGAAGGACTGTTTGAAGTGAAGATGCGTGTTGTCTGCTGTGTTGTCCAGTGTGCTGTTGTGCTTGCCGGAGCTGTTAAAGACGTTGTTGTTACCGTTGTTATTGCTGTTATTGCTGTTGTTGTTGTTGTTGTTGTTGCCGTTGTTTTTGCGGCTGTTGTTGTTGTTGCCGTTGTTATTGCTGCTGTTGTTGTTGTTGCTCACTAGTTGTCGTTTAGATTGTTGTAAAAAACGAGGCGACTGGAGATGTGGAGAAAGAGGGAGTAGATGTTCATGAAGCGATGACGAAGACGATGATGACGTAGATGTTCTGTTGGGTAGGTGAAATTGTTGTTGTTGTTGTTGCTGCTGCAATACTTGTTGTCGTTGTTGTTGTTGCAACAGTTGTTGGTAGTGTTGAGAGTGAGGATGGGGTTGACCTGAGGAGCTCTGCAATGGGTGATTAGAATTGCTTATGGAATCATTATACCACGAATGCCCATCAAACAATACAAAGAAAACAAGAAACACTAACAAAAACAACAATCTAAAAACAAGAGCAACAACAATAAATGCATAAAACATGCCGCCAAAGATCACACACCACTTCCTGCCACAGCGCATGCGGGCAGAAGCATCGGACTAATCACTTGATTGGTTTTAATTTTCACTCATTTGAGTATACAAATGAAACAAGAAAAACAGTAGTAAACAACAAGTGACAACAAAAAGAACAACAGCAACAAACAGCAGCAACAAACCGCAACAACAAACAACAACAAACAACAACAAACAACAACAACAACGAACAACGGCAACAATAAACAACAATGACGATGATAGGCGCGTGTTAACAAACAGCAAGAATCAGCAACCAAATGAATGGTGGCTCTCTGAATGCTCTGCAATTAGTCGGCCTCTAGCACACAAGGGTCAATGCATGTGCATGCGTGTGCATGTGTGAATTTATTTTTGCGTGTATGTGTGCATGTATGTATGCATGTATTTATGCATGTATGTATGCATTTATTTGTTCGTGTATGTATGCGTGTATGTGTGCTTGTATGTATGCATGTATGTGTGCGTGTATGTATGCATGTATTTATGCATGTATGTATGCATTTATTTGTTCGTGTATGTATGCGTGTATGTGTGCTTGTATGTATGCATGTATGTGTGCGTGTATGTATGCGTGTATGTGTGTTTGTATGTATGCGTGTATGTGTGCATGTGTGCAAGAGTTTTTATGTTCTTTATAGCTTAAAAGGGTACTTTCTTTAGTTTCTAATTTTAATAGCGCTTAAGAAACTACAAAAAATGGTCGTCAACAAGACTCTGCTATCCCTTCAAGCACCTGGACTGCTAGGCAGTTCCCCATTTCAATCCACTAGGCAACTGATCGCTTGGTGCCGACTAAAGCTTACGCTGGTCGTTCACTGCCAGATAAGCTCCTCTAAGCTCATTAGGCCGCTAAATTCCATTAGTGTCGATGTTTATATTGATGTTTTTTTCTTCTATTTTATGGATTAGTTGTTTTTGTTGTTTTTAACTGTTCGTTAGAACGTTACGTTGTTGTTTTGTTGATATTATTGTTGTTGTTTTTGTTTTTGTTGTTACTGCTGTTGGTGTTGTTTAAAAACAAATTCCTTCTTTAAAGTAGCTACAAGAAACAAGAGTCAACAACTGCCGTTTCAAGCGTGCAGGCAGACTGCCTTATAAGCAGGAGGGTTATAATGAGAGAGACAGGCAATTTGGAGCAATTATCTGCCATTAGTGGCCTTAATCTATCGACCATGGGCATTTCCTGCTCTCGCGCATGCGTCCCACTAATGACATTTCCTTCCTCTTCTTTTCCACCTCTCCACCAAATTCTACTGTTTACTCCCATCACATGAACTCTTTGAAACTTTCG
>OX387247.1:3101479-3111479 GCA_947562095.1 Branchellion lobata | reverse complement strand
AAACTTCTTGGACCAGCACTCAAACTAAAAAGCTAAGAAATGATTAAAAAATTCTAATTTTTCAAAATATTGTTTTAAAACTTTCAATTAACATTTGGGTTCGAAAGTATTTCTATGGTAACTATACAATAAATCTTTAAAACCATGGATTGTGAAACTGAAAAATCAGGCAAGTTTTTATAATGATTATTCAAAACATTGAAATTAATAAAATTTAAATTTTTGAAATCATTAAATCATTAAATTTTTGCAGAATGCATTGAAAAAGAGAATGACGGTAGCTTTAGTCCTGAGTTTTTTCCACTAATTGGTGCGAGTTTTATAGACTTTTTTTAATTTCATAATTTTTTTCTTAAATCTAAAAAAATAATTCGAAAAAGTTATTTTTATACTCGCAATGATAAAGACAAGCATGAGGAAGAGTACGCTAACGAAGAAGTGATCAAAACAGACTTTGATTGTGAAACCTTGGCTGGTTAGAAGTTTCAATCATTAATTTTATCCAAAAATTTTAATTTGATAATGACAAAACACTTTAAAAAAACTGTAGAACTCAGAGAGATCTTTGTCTTCTTTGACTCTTGCGGCAAAGGACGCTTAAGGGCGATTTACGTGGGCAGCATTTTATTCACTATGGGTCAAAGTCCTTCGCACAGAGATATTAGACGTCTGCTCAGAATATCTAAAAAAAAAGGTAAATTTCAGTTTTGAGATTTTTTTTTGTAAATATAAGTATAAAAATTAATAATAACTCATCTCAATAACTAGGCTTTAGTATTCTTTATTTTACTATACAGGAGAAGACGAAGTTGACTTTGAAGAAATGGTGGAAATTATGTCAGCTTTCCACTTCAAAACATTCGCAGAACAAATACACGAGCTGGAATGCGCTTTTAGAGTTCTTGACTATCAAAATGTAATAATAAACATTTGAATATGCCTTTTTTCAATCAATTGAACTTTTTTTTACGTCTTATACATACAGCAAGGGCTGGTTAACGCAGCTGAATTGAGGCATTTGTTGATGGGCACTGAAGAGGCCTTGGTGGGTAAACAAGTTGACAGCCTTTTCAGGCTGGCTTGTTGGAAAAAAGGCGACAACTGCATTAATTATCAAGGTTGGTTTTCTATTTGTTAAACAGGAAATTTTTTTCAGCGTGTAGCAAAGCGCTTGTCATTTTAAATTACTTGTACGAGTCTCGTTTAGATATGTTACATTTTTAATTCCGAATAATGTTTAAATATGTTTTTTATTCTCATATTTATTAATAATTATATGCCATTTTTTTCAGAGTTTATAAAACAAGTAACATTGAAAGAAAATTCATGAATTTATGAAAAGTTTATGCATTGCCTATTGAGCGCTTTTGAACAGTGTGGAATCAACGCTTTATAACTGATTTGATTAGATTAGATTTGCCTGCTTAACTTTCGATTACTGAGTAATTTAGAAAAAAATTATTGTTGCTTCAATAGAAAATTGTTACGGATTTTGAAAGCAATGAAAAAAAGTTAGTTCAGAAACTTTAGTGATTATTTTGTTCAAAAGTTTTAGTTATGCGCTTTTAAAAGCAACAAGTAGATAGATAAACTCATCGCTCACAACATATTGCATACGTGGTATATTATCTGCATACGATGTATTGAAAACTTCTTCATACAACTCATACTTTCATATATACATTTGTCATATTTGTATGAGAAGTATATGAAAGAACGTTAGATATAACCATTATACAGCCATCGCCGATCTTTCTCGTGTTTAAAATAGTGGCCATGTCTGCACCGGTTTCCACAGCTCCTTTGCCCACGTTTGGCTCAGGCTCTCTTCTTAGAGGAACCGTCAAACAAGTGAGCTTTCATCCCTTCAAAACCACATTCCTTCAACTCCACCCCATGGCATATGGCGATACTTAGAATTCTCGTAAAAATGATTTAAGAATGCTTAGATCATTGTGAAAAGTCTTGTTACCATAATTCTTTCAACTATCTTTTCTAATGCATGTCTCACTGAGAGGGATTGGAAAAAGGGCGTGTGTGGCTTTGTTTTATTCTCTTTAGAGGCACTAGTCATCACTTCAATCTATCAAGCAGTTTTCCAAGCGAATGACACTAAAAAAAATTTGTTTATTAGTCTTAAATAGAAAGTGAACATGTTGACTCAAGACCAACCATGCATCAGATTTTGTCAGGGGATACAATAATAGTGCGAGGGGTGCCAAAGGGTGGACCACCCCCTGAGAGGACAATTGGTCTCAGTGGAGTCACTGCACCCAAACTTGCTCGGAGACCTGCAGCTCCTAACTCAGAGTTGGCTGATAACAAGGACTTCAGGGATGAAGTGAGTGATTATGCTGAGTCAACAAAAAAATCAAACTCTAAATTTAAATTTTTTTCTATGTACAAAGATTGCAACTTTAATTTTTGGAATACCCACAGCCCTATGCATGGGAGACAAGGGAATATTTGAGGGAGAAGCTGGTGGGCAAAGAGGTGTGTTTCATTCTCGATCCAAAAACTGTTGGAAACAAAAAGGAATATGGCCTGGTGTTTCTGGGAAAAGGTTGCGCTTCTATTATGCAAAAAGTTGAAAAAAGATTTATATAAGTTTTGTAAAAAGCAGTAATAGCAATATTATTGTTGAAAAGACCTCATGCATTATTCATCCTTTTCTTTAGATACATCAGGAGAGAATATTCTAGAAAGTTTGGTGAATGAGGGTCTGGTAGAAGTAAGAAAAACGGGCATCCGAATAGAGTGCGTTTGTGTGTTTGTTTTTCTTAGTTTTTTTCTGTGTCGGTTTTAGTGTGAGAATAGTGGGGTTTTGGGGGTAACTGCATATCCAGTCTTTTATGCACCCGCAGTGAGCAGCACACAAAGCTGTTGCAGCTGGAAGAGGCAGCTGTTGCAGCTAAGAAAGGAAAGTGGTCGGATGACGCAGTCTCCCACGTCAGGGACATCAAGTGGAGCCTTGACAATCCTCGACACTTTGTTGACTCATGCAAAAACAAAGAAATTGATGGTCGGTGGTCACAAAAACACCCAGTCATCTGCATCTCTTCATCTTCACTCATCTTTAACCACTCCTTCACCATTCCTCAATCAACCACTCCTCCACCATCCCTCCATCAACCACTTCTCCACCATCCCTCCATCAACCACTTCTCCCCCATCCCTTCATCAGCCACTTCTCCCCCATCCTTCCATCAACCATTCCTCCACCATCCCCTAATCAACCACTCTTTCACCATCCCTCCATCAACCACTCCTTCACCATCCCTCCATCAACCACTCTTTCACCATTTCTTTATCAGCCACTTCTTTGCCATTCCTCCATCAACCCCCCTTCCACCTTCACCATGACAGCGGTGATAGAGCATGTGAGGGACGGATGCACCATCAGGGCCTTTCTGCTGCCCTCCTTTCAGTACGTCACCGTCATGTTCACTGGCATCAAGGTGGGTGTCTATCTCTGCCTGTTTTTGTGCCTTTGTATTTGTGTATTTTTTGCCTCTGTCTGTCTGTATTTTTGTCTTAATTTGTGTTTCTGCATGTCTGTATGTCTGTATTTGAGCTTTTAAGTGCCTCTGTGTGTAGCTTTTTGGGCTTCTGTGTGCCTGTGTTGATTTGTCTTTGTGCCTGTGTGTATGCCTTTTTTTGTCTGTGCGCTTTTGTGTGTCTGTTTCTGTTTCAGTGCCTGTATGTTGCTCTTAATCATTTCATATTGCCTTTTGTAGCACAATGTTTGTTGGAGGTAGTTGAGTTTTTTTTGAATGACTGCACTGGTTGCATGCAGACGCCAATGTTCAAGATGGAGGATGGCAAGAGTGTGCCCGAGCCTTTTGCAGAAGAAGTGAAGTGAGTGGCTGCTGATGTGAGAGTTTGCAACGTATCACTGCAATGAGTGGCACGTGGTGTTACGTGAGTAACATGTGGTGTTGTATGAGTAATACTTGGTATTGTATAGGTAACACATGGTGTTGTATGAGTAACATGTGGTGTTGTATGAGTAACACATGGTGTTGTATGAGTAACACATGGTGTTGTATGAGTAACATGTGGTGTTGTATGAGTAACACATGGTGTTGTATGAGTAACATGTGGTGTTGTATGAGTAACACATGGTGTTGTATGAGTAATACTTGGTATTGTATAGGTAACACATGGTGTTGTATGAGTAACATATGGTGTTGTATGAGTAACATGTGGTGTTGTATGAGTAACACATGGTGTTGTATGAGTAACACATGGTGTTGTATGGGTAACACATGGTGTTGTATGGGTAACATATGGTGTTGTATGGGTAACACATGGTGTTGTATGGGTAACATATGGTGTTGTATGGGTAACATATGGTGTTGTATGGGTAACATATGGTGTTGTATGGGTAACACATGGTGTTGTATGGGTAACATATGGTGTTGTATGGGTAACATGTGGTGTTGTATGAGTAACACATGGTGTTGTATGAGTAACATGTGGTGTTGTATGAGTAACACATGGTGTTGTATGAGTAACATGTGGTGTTGTATAGGTAACACATGGTGTTGTATGGGTAACACATGGTGTTGTATGAGTAACACATGGTGTTGTATAGGTAACACATGGTGTTGTATGAGTAACACATGGTGTTGTATGGGTAACATGTGGTGTTGTATGGGTAACACATGGTATTGTATGGGTAACACATGGTGTTGTATGAGTAACACATGGTGTTGTATGGGTAACATATGGTGTTGTATGGGTAACACATGGTGTTGTATGCGTAACACATGGTGTTGTATGAGTAACACATGGTGTTGTATGGGTAACATGTGGTGTTGTATGGGTAACACATGGTGTTGTATGCGTAACACATGGTGTTGTATGAGTAACACATGGTGTTGTATGGGTAACATGGGGTGTTGTATGGGTAACACATGGTGTTGTATGGGTAACACATGGTGTTGTATGGGTAACACATGGTGTTGTATGGGTAACATATGGTGTTGTATGGGTAACACATGGTGTTGTATGGGTAACACATGGTGTTGTATGGGTAACACATGGTGTTGTATGGGTAACACATGGTGTTGTATGAGTAACACATGGTGTTGTATAGGTAACACATGGTGTTGTATGAGTAACACATGGTGTTGTATGAGTAACACATGGTGTTGTATGGGTAACACATGGTGTTGTATGAGTAACACATGGTGTTGTATGGGTAACACATGGTGTTGTATGGGTAACACATGGTGTTGTATGAGTAACACATGGTGTTGTATAGGTAACACATGGTGTTGTATGAGTAACACATGGTGTTGTATGGGTAACACATGGTGTTGTATGAGTAACACATGGTGTTGTATAGGTAACACATGGTGTTGTATGGGTAACATATGGTGTTGTATGGGTAACATGGGGTGTTGTATGGGTAACATGGGGTGTTGTATGGGTAACATGGGGTGTTGTATGAGTAACACATGGTGTTGTATGGGTAACACATGGTGTTGTATGGGTAACACATGGTGTTGTATGGGTAACACATGGTGTTGTATTGGTAACACATGGTGTTGTATGGGTAACATGTGGTGTTGTATGGGTAACACATGGTGTTGTATGGGTAACACATGGTGTTGTATGGGTAACATATGGTGTTGTATGGGTAACACATGGTGTTGTATGGGTAACACATGGTGTTGTATTGGTAACACATGGTGTTGTATGGGTAACATATGGTGTTGTATGGGTAACACATGGTGTTGTATGGGTAACACATGGTGTTGTATGGGTAACACATGGTGTTGTATGGGTAACACATGGTGTTGTATGAGTAACGCGTGATGTTGCGACAACACCAGGTACTTCACAGAGGTGAGACTGCTGCAGAGAGACGTGAAAGTGAGTGTTGTATTGTTTTGTATGGTACCTTCCAACCCATCCATCATCGTCCACTTTGCACACCACAGCTCCTGATCGAGGGAGCTTCAAACCAGAACCTTCTCGCCACCGTCAAACACCCTGTTTGTATTTCTGTTTGTATGTTTGTGTGTGTGTGTGTGTTTGTGTGTGTGTGTGTGTGTGTGTGTGTGTGTGTGTGTGTGTGTGTGTGTTTTTTTTTTTTTTTTTTTTTTTTAATTTAATTTATGTATGTGGGATCATACGAATACACATATTTTTATTCCTCATATGTGTCTGTGTGTTTATATGTACAATACAATACAATACAAACGCGAATATTATTATAGTGGCATTAACCCCGTAGAGTTTCGAGGTAACATATGTATATATATATATATATATATATATATATATATATATATATATATATATATATATATATATATATATATATATATATATATATATATATATATATATATATATATATATATATATATATATATATATATATATATATATATATATATATATATATGTATATATATATATATATATATATATATATATATATATAAATACGAAAATAAACATTGTATATATATATATATGTGTGTGTGTGTGTATACAATGTTTATTTTCGTATGCCTTCGTATGTATACTTTCTTTTTTGTGTGTTTTTTTATATATACTCATGTGCATTTTCCGTTTGTGGATATTTTCACTTTGACCATGCCTGCTTCACAGAGTGGTAACATTTCCGAGTTGTTACTTTCTGAGGGCTTTGCCCATTGCACTGACTGGAGCATGAAGAATGTCACCCAGGGTGTTGATAAGATGAGAGCTGCTGAGAAGTGGGTGGTTTTGTTGGTGTGGTGTGGTGTGGTGTAGTGTGGTGTGGTGTGGTGTGGTGTAGTGTGGTGTGGTGTGGTTTGGTTGGTGTGGTGTGATGTGGTGTGGTGTGAGTGGTATGGATGGTGTGGTTGGTGTGGTGTGAGCGGTATGGGTGGTCTGGTGTAGTGTGGTATGGTTGGTGTGGTGTGGTGTAGTGTGGTATGGGTGGTGTTGGTGGTGTGGTGTGGTTTGGTGTGGTGGGGTGTGATGCGGTAGGTGTGGTGTGGTGTGTTATATGGTGGTTTGTGATCTGATATGGTGTGGTTTGTAGTGTGACAGTGTGTGGATAGTGATGCGGTATGGTAATGGCAGTTTGGTTCTATGAGGAGGGTGGTGTAGTGGTGGTTTTTAGATATTGGGTGTAGTGAGGGTGGTGGTAGGTTATATAAACACACAACACCAACTGACCAGACGAGCAAAGGAGAAGAAGTTGAGGTTGTGGAAGAATTACGTGCCGCCGCCTCCTGCCGTGGAAATCAAGGAAAAAAAACTCACTGCCAAGGTGGAACCCAATTTCTCACCATGACAACCACCATGACAACCACCATGGCAGCCATTATTGCAACCACCACCATCCCAACCATTATGACCACTTGGCCCACATCAGGTGGTGGAGGTGGTGAATGGAGATGCCCTGTTGGTGAGGTTGCCAGACGGGCCTGTGCAGAAGATCTTCATCTCCAGCATCAGACCTCCCAGGTTACTTCCCACCCACCCTCGCTAATTAACACCCTAGTTCCCCTTACCCAATCAACATTTTTTCTACCTTTCTATCATCTACTACTCTTTTGTTCTTTGTCCAATCTACCTTCATATCATCAACCACTCTTCACCCTTATCTTTACCAGCCGCCCATACAACAATGCACTGGTGCTCGCTACAACAACGAATAAAATATTCAAGTGGCATTCAACCCTGAAAGATTTCAGGTTTGTTCACTTGGCGTTCTTCCCACAGACCTCAGGACACGGGCGTGGAGATTGAGAAGAAGGCGGATGGGAAGGTTCGACCTCGTCCCCTCTACGACACCCCCTACATGTTCGAGGCACGAGAGTTTCTCAGGAAAAAGCTGATTGGCAAGAAGGTGGTCATTGTGGCAGTGGTTGTTGTGAGAAGGAGGCTGTTGTGGTGGCGTTTGTTGGGAAAGACAAATGGTTGTGTTGATGGTTCCTCTGGAAGGAAAATTTTGTGGGCTTTTGTGTTTGTAGTTGTTGTGGGAGGTGGTTGAAATGTCACATGCTTACTTTGGTGAGTTCTTCCCAGCTTTACCGACACACTTGAGACACCACCAACGCCACACCAGGTGAACCTTGAAGTTGACTTCATCCAGCCCAAATCAGCTGAGTTCCCCGAGAAGATGTGTTGCACAGTTCTCTTTGGAGGAATGTTTGTGGCCGCTTTTTCCTCCCTTTTCTAACTTCTATGTTGAAAAACTGTTGAAAAACCACTCAAAAATAAATGTTTTCTTTTACCTCATCGCACCACCATTGAAACACCATTACAACACCATTGAAGCAACACCATCATTGAAATAACACCACGTCGTCATCACACCTCCAGCAACATGGGAGAGGCCCTGGTAAACAAAGGACTTGCCACAGTGGTTCGGTACCGTCAGAACGACGACCAGCGTTCGAGCTGCTACGACGACTTGCTGAGGGCTGAGGACCGAGCCAAGAACAAGGGCACTGGCGTGCATTCCAAGAAAGAGCCCCCCGTGGTTCGAGTGGCCGACCTGTCCGGCGTGAGTGATTTTCAGCTTTTGTGTCCTTTCATTACTCCCTCGCCTACACGTCACCTTCACACCTCCTTCTCCTCCTCTCACAGGACTTACAAAAGGCCAAGCACTTCTTGTCATTCTTGCTCAGAGCTGGTATGAAGTGCTGCTGCCATATTCATGCATTAGCACCACCTTCATAACTCACACTTCATCACTACACTCCACCACACGCCTCACCATCACACTCCACCACACGCTTCACCATCACACTCCACCACACGCCTCACCATCACACTCCACCACACGCTTCACAGTTTCCTCGTATACTTTTCTCTGTCAAACGTCGCATGAATGATTGGCAGGTCGTTGCGAGGGTCTTGTGGAGTTTGTGGCATCTGGTTCAAGGTTCAGGCTCTACATTCCCAAGGAAACGTGCCTCATCACCTTCCTACTGGCTGGTGAGGAAGCGTGAAGTTGGCATGAAAAGGAGGTGCATGGAGGGGGTCTGAGAGGTAAGGTGTGTGACGTTCATGAACCACCACAGGCATTGAGTGTCCCAGGGGCTCCCGACCAATGGCTACCAGCGCCACTGGACCTCAGATGACGCCTGCCGAGCCCTTCGGAGAAGAAGCATTCCACTTCATCAAGGAGCTCGTGCTGCAGAGAGAGGTGGGTGGGTTGTCACACCGTCTACTGAGATTTTTCTACTCTATTCTCTCTTTTTACCGTTCTTCCTTCCTTTCTTTTCCTCCTTCCTTCCTTCCCTCTTTTTTACTTCCTTCCTTCCTTCTTTCCTCTTTTTTCCCTTCTTTTCTTTTCAAATAATCTTCATATCCTCCTTTTTTTCCACCGACCCCCTCCGCCAGGTGACAGTGGAGGTGGAAGGCATGGACAAAGGAGGCAATTTCATCGGCTGGTGCTTCGTTGACGGCCTCAACCTCTCAGTGGCCCTGGTTGAAGAGGTTTGTCGTTTTCATCCTGCCTCGTCTTATTGTTTCTGAACTTTGTCACTGTACTCTTTTTTGTGCCTTGTTCTATCTTGTTTGGACTCGGTCACTGTGATCAATTATAATAAACTTTTGTAGGCATTTATATATTTATGCTTTTTTCAATACCATTCCATACTTCAGCACGTATCTTATTGTAACAAACACTACCCCATTCTACACTACCAAAGTATGATAATGTACCACACAACCTCCACACAGGGCCACACCACCTCATTCCTTTTGTACCAACTTATCACCACCACAGGGTCTGGCAAAGGTGCATTTCACAGCTGAAAAAAGTTCCCACTTCAAGATGCTACAGGATGTGGAGAACAAGGCCAAGGCGAAGAAACTCAATGTGCGTTGAAGAGACGACATTAGAGGAATATTGTTGCAGTCAATTACAGAATAAATGAGGCCTGAGGCTTTTGTTTGGTCATCCATACATCCATCCGATCCATTCTGTCATCATCCGTGCATTTATTCTGTCTTATTAATTTATTCATTCAATCCA
>OX387247.1:3073979-3098979 GCA_947562095.1 Branchellion lobata | reverse complement strand
ATTGTTGTTATAGTTAATATTATTGTTGTTATAGTTATTATTTTTGTTGTTATAGTTAATATTATTGTTGTTATAGTTATTATTTTTGTTGTTATAGTTATTATTATTGTTGTTATTGTGGCCCCGAAACTCTACGGGGTTAATGCCACTATAATAATATTCGTGTTTGTATTGTATTGTATTGTATTGTATTGTATTGTATTAAAGTTATTATTGTTGTTTTTATTGATTTTTTTTATTTTTCAGTCTTGATTTTTTGTTATTATTAATATAGATTTGTCGATTCCTTTAATACCTTTTCAATATAATTTCTTTTTTTTTCATGCCCAATATACAATTTATAGAATGAAATCCTATAATTCAGTGTAAACATTCGAAGATATGATATGCAATAATGGCAATTGTAATGCAGTTTGTGAGAGCTCCACTACAACTTTGTCACCACAGCTGAACCTTTGGAAATACGGAGATTTCACAGGAGATGACGTGTGAATGAGAAGACAATACAGGGTACACTCAAGGGAAGGGTGCTTGTGGAAGGGCTATCGTGGTGAAGTGGTTTTAATGGGGGCTTGTGGTTTTGGTGGAGACCTGTGGTGGAGTGGATTTGGTTGGTTGTTGTGGGGAATTTGAAGTGGGTTTTTAGTGACAATGGTAGTTGTGGGGGGGACACGGAAGGTGTTGGCGGTGGAAGGAAGAGCGAAGGAAGGAGTAATAAAATGTCTTGCAATTATTTGATCGATTATGTCTTCTTTGTTTCATTTTGAATATTTGTCTCATCATAATTGTCTACCGGCTCAATCGTTGGAGGACTTGATGCTTCAATCAGCACCACACAATCATTTCAATTGAACATGCAACCATCAGTACTACTACTACTACTACTACTACTACTACTACTACTACTACTACTACTACTACTACTACTACTACTACTACTACTACTACTACTACTACTACTACTACTACTACTACTACCACTACCACTACTACTACTACTACTACTACTACTACTACTACTACTACTACTACTACTACTACTACTACTACTACTACTACTACTACTACTACTACCACTACTACCACTACTACCACTACTACTACTACTACTACTACTTCTACCACTACTACCACCAATATTTCTATACTGGCACTTGACGCCAGCCTTGCGCTATCAAAAGTATTTTAAACATTCAAAGCAAGCCAAAAATAAACTTCGATTTCATTTTATTGTATATTTCTATATTATTAAACTATTTAATCGCTAATAATTGTTCATGAATTCGCTTCGGAACACACAGAAGAAATAGTTACCACCAAGACAGAGTGTCTTATGAGAATTGCTCTGTTCGGATGCTTCCTTTCGGATTGCCTCAAGTCCAACCTTCGATTCAAAGTACATAGCAATTTAATTTCCTTTTTATGAAACGTACCTAGTAAAGTAATAAACCATAAGTGTTGCCTCTCAATACAAGAGGATTCCCTCAATCACTTGCTATCTTCGCCAAGTGCTCGATGCACCGAGGGTACTTTTGATTGTTTGCGATGGAACCCCAATACTGGATTCCGCTATTGTTTAGTCGTACCGCAGTCATTGCTGCTCCTGCTTTTGTTCGTTGTCTTTTCGTCTAAGTGCCTATCTGCCACTTCTCTACTTTGTTGTATAGTTTGTAGCAGAGCGCTCTTGAAAAGTGCGTAATAAGCGCTGTACACATGTTTTGATTAAAATAGATGAGCAAACGTCAAATCAATAGCCGCCTTCAGCTATACCACTACTAGTCTTTTTCGCCTGTGTTGCTTTTCAATAATTATCCAAAAAGGGTGCATTAAGAAGATTTCAATAACAATAAATTATTTATTTTGAAAACAATCTCCATGAATGACATTCCTAATGAGAAGTGACGCTGGTGCTGATCCATCCTAAACGCGCAAAATGTCTCCTCAGTCAATCACGTCGCCGTATATGTTGCGCTTAGCTCCTGAGGAAATGTTATTAATCATTGTTTTTACTATTAGAACAACGAATATTATCATTGTCATTATCAAATTATTATTATTGTTATTATCAAATTATTATTATTGTTATTATCAAATTATTATTATTTATTATTTCAATTATCATTTATACATTTTAAATGTTATGAAGGTGCAAACAGAAAAGACAGTACTTGGCATATGGGAGTTTTCTTTGATTCCATAGTCATCCTTCTGAGGAGTAGAAGCTGAAGGATCGGACGGGTAAAAATAAGAAGGGATGCCTTGTGGTTGGTTAGAGGAAGGGGGAGGATTGGGTGGTGTTTGTTGAGAAGGCAGTGGGGTTCTGGGCTGGTACTGTCTGCGCTGGAATTGTTGCCTGTTCTGGTCTCTCAAGTCATCATAGACGCTGGTCTCAAACTCACTTGGTGGGTCTTGAGGTCCTTTGGAAGACAACGAAGGTGGTGGTGCCACTGGAGCAACAAACTGTTGTGGATCTTGGTGGGAATGGTGAAAAAATGCGGTTACATTATAAAATGGGTTTCTAAAAAAACGTGATATGTTATTTGTTATTAGGTCTTGAGAGAAAAATCTCACCATCCCCATATGGATTTTTTGTTGGTTCAGATCTGAAAATTGAAGCTTATTGATTCTCTTATAAAATTGTTCAAATCCTTCAAAAGTCTCATTAGAGAACGACTTCAACTGTTTGAACACATATATTCTGCTGACTACCTAGCCCACGAAAACCGCCTTCACTCCACCACCCACTTTCCAGCCTGCCTGATCAGATCAGCCATGGGAGAATTTTCAAGCTTAAGAATGCGATCCTTGCATATACCTTGGTATGACATTTTGCCCAATAGATATGCCACAAATGCTGCCCCTGTGAAGGGAAAATAGAAGTGGAAAAGCAATGTGCAAAATGAGATTTCCACATGATATATGTTCTTTAACATTTTTTTATCTAACCTAAGCACTTGAATCTGGACCCTTGTGTTGGATGGGGCTTCAAAATTCCTATTGATTTTGTCATGCTATCAATTTTTCAAACAGAATAATTTTTTAGTGTTTCTAGTTAATTAAAAATAATTGATAAGCCCCATATCTTTTGAAAAAATAAATCATAAAAAATATAGTGATAAAATACCTCTAGCGACCATGAGGTGTGTGGTTCCCATGAAGACAATCCCAAGTGGGAGACCTTGATGTTTCACAATGGGGGTCATTTGTCATTATGTACTTAATTGTCTACGATGTGAAACAAAACTTTTTGTGTAAACAAACTATTGTCTTGGTAATCAATTAAAAAAATTGAAGCTCAAAAAAAAAAAAAAGAATTTAATGCTTATAAAGAGATTGTCAAGTCTAAGCAACCATAGTGTAATTCTTACAGCGGTAGTAAAAGCTGTCTCTTTGGCAAGTTTTCAAAACCCTTTTCTCGTCCTCCGTCAGCTTTATTCTGTGAACCTGCTGTAAAGGTCCGATTGAACATACCGAAAGAACACTTCAATAACTTTTTTTGAATAATATTAGTACACGTTTTATGATTACATTATAAAATTGAATTGAAATGAAAAAAAAATTATTCACGGTTTTATTACTCACATTCTGAGCACTATCACCATTTTTATCCATTTTTCATTTAAAATTGGCTCGATGTCTCGAAAGGCTATTAGTTCATCAAGCGCTGGAGAGGAAGATTTAAATTTGAATAGATAATTTTTTTTTTAATTTTCTGTTACCAAGAATGGTTTCTTAATTTTTTTTTATTTTACATTTTTTTACCGGTCGTTTCAGCCCAGTAGCAGGAGAGCTACGCTGCACAAGATAAGTGCGGGCTTGTAAGCAAACCCCAGAACTTCATATTCAAAAGTGTAGTTAGAACTCTATCAACATTTGGTGCATCTAAAACAATTTTTTTTATATTCTCCATTGGATCAAGTCCAGACATACGCTGGAAATTTATTTTATCAAAATAATTTACAGTCTAAGGTTGCAACCAGTGCGAAAGATGAACTAATCATACAACGAAGTTGCATCTTGTGTATGGGGTATGAAAATATCAGTTAAACTTTTTTTTTCATAATTCATGTTGTTTTCTTTCAATTTGAAATACCGTTCCGTCACGTTAAAAAAATAAAATTCTACAAATTCAGTAGAACTGTGAGATTTTCAGTACTTAAAATGCTACTAAGAAGATACAATTAATTTTATATTAGAGAATTTTCCAATTTTTTCACTTATATTTGGAAAATGTTTCTCAGTGTGCATGCCCGTTGTTTGTTGAATGCCTTTATACGGCATAGTGTGATGCTAGTCTGAGAACTGTTGGATTTACTGGGACCTTGCACAGCATTGACCCAGGCCTTAAGTCTTATCACACTTGAAATGCTTAAGAAGTTTTCAATACATTGTAATATATCAGTTTGCATTTAATATAATCTAATCTACTCAAAGCATTTGTAAAGCACCTTCTAGAACTTTTTTCAAAGAAGCTTCCGTGGAAACGGTTTTAATTGCTATGGGCTACTAGGTGACAAAACCAATCTAGCATGGCATTTGTTTTAAACATGAGTTGCCGCTTCCAAAACTCAAACTTGAGCTTCTTCCATTTATTGATTCTGACATAAGTGGGTTGGACGAAACGCAAATATTATTCGAATTATCAATCGATTTAACTAATTTTATTCATTTTTTGTCTAGAATTTCAAATTTATGTCAAGAATTGTTTCATAAAAAAGTACGGGCTACGTGATGACTGTTGAACACTCTTTCAAGGTGCTATTTGTTTCTACTGTAATGGAACTTTCCAATGGCTTGTTTTGATGCCTCTCCAATCATATCCATCGGCAGTTGGCGAAAACAACAAATTTAAGTTTCAAACAATTAACGGGAATTTTATTAAGAATTATAACTTTTAATAATTATATATTTACCTAATTTTTCCGTTATTTAAAAACTGATAGGCTTATTTTGAGATGAGAATCTTTTCAAAACCTTGAAGTGTGGCAACAATGGAAAAGAATGAGGAAGCATTCTATGATGAGATAAACAATCCGGAGTATCAATTTTTTAAACAATCATTCAGCGCCTTCCCATCCATCACCATCCAAGCACTTCAACTTCATTGCCGTAAAACACAAATATCCACAGGCACCGCCGCACTCGACACCAACATTCCATGCCTACTGTCTCAGAACCAGTCATCAGCAATTTATCAAACCCATTATCAGCATTTTCATCATCATCTGTCTCATCTTTACCTCTTTTTCTTCCCTCTCCTCTTTCTCTTTCTTCTCTATTTCCTTCTCATTATCTTTTTTTTTTCTTATTTATTTTCATCTCTACCACTTTTACCATCACACAAATTCATTGAAACCGACTCTTCAAATCTTCAATAAACCCGATCTTTCTCAGCAGCACACCACATCCATCAACTCCACCCTAATCACGTCACCACATCTTGAATACGTCTCGTAGCCTACAAGCGCTAACGAGACACATGTTTGAAGGCGTAATTAGATTTTTAATTGTTCCTCATCCTCTTCCTCTTCTTCATCTTCTTCCTCCTTCTCTTCCTCTTCCTCCTCCTTTTTCTCCTTTTTTTTCCTTTCTTCTTCCTCCTCCTCTTCCTCCTCCTTCTCTTCCTCCTCCTCCTTCTCTTCCTCCTTCTCTTCCTTCTTCTCCTTCTTTTTCTTTTTCTTTTCCTTTTCCTGTTCCTCCTTTTCCTTTTACTCTTCTTATTCTTCTTCCTTTTACTTAAAAAAACAATTTTTTTAATTTCTCATTTTAACCATAATCACTTTCAATATATTTTTCTTTCCTTTATGAGCTTCTTCATTTCATTTCCCCCTCCTCCTTCTGTTCACTTCCTCTTTGGAGATGCACTAAGTGAAAAAGGTAAACAGACGACAAAACTTGTATCTTTGTTAGCCAAAGGTTATTCACAATTTATTTATTTATTCAATCGTTTATTTATTTACGTTAAGGGCGTTTTAAGAAACTTTCAAACTTTTGGCCCAGTTGCTGTGAGTTGTTTGAGATTACGGAGATAAGTGAGCAGGAGACTGAAAAAGAAAAAATGGTGAAAAAAATGACAATTCCCATTGTTTTGGGGAACATTTCACGTCCCTTTATTTTATTTATGTGCACCAAAATAGAGAAAATACTTCTAAAAATTTTGTTTAAGCTATTATTATGTTTAAAATGTTTAAAAACTTTTTTAAAAAGTTGGAAAGTTAGCTTCTTAGAAGGGTTTCAAAATTTTTGTGGCATTTAAATCACACTATCGTTGGCGTAGTTTTCTTCATTGTTTTTGTTGTGTGCTGTCGCTCAAGACTTGAGAAACCAAGGTTTTTTCAATTAAATAGTTGAAAAGTTTGTTATTATAATTGTCTCATTAATACATTATGGTGTTTTAGTTATGTAAATAAAGGTTGCGATTATAGTTTGAATTAATTTTTTTTCATTATTGTTAATATTTTAATTATTTGAGAATTAAAATCCTAACTGAATCATTTAAAATTGAATTTTTTGAATTAAGTTAATAAAGAAATTGAACAGTTTTAAGTTCTTGTTGAAAATTTGAAAAAAATCCTGTTGTGACCTCACATATACTCCTAATTTCCTCTTTGACATTTCACAGTTCGCATAGACTGTGCTGTAGAGCTATGGCAAATGTATTGAATCACAAGTCGCAGACGATGATTAGGTTGTTCTACTAACAAAAATAATTTTTTTATTGTATATATTAAAAGCTTTTGTTACTAATAATATCTTTCATTTTTCATAATTTTTAAAATATTCAATACAAACAAGATCGTGCCATAATTAATGTTCCCAAAATGACTCGTTGAAAGCCTTCGAAATCAAAGAGAATTTTTGATGGCAAAAAAAGAAACACTTGATGAAAGACTTCAAAGCAACATCCGCAAACTGGAGTGTGGTGACGAAGCGAGGGAGGTAACATGGCACTGTGTCATGGGGGCGTTGTTGGAGGTGTCATAAGAAAAAATGTCATGGGAGGTGTCATGAAAGGTGTGTCATGAGGTTATCTCAAGAGGTAGCATGAGGAGTGTCAGAGCTGTAATATGACCGTTTCCATTGCTCCTTTTTTGTGCTTGTGTCGTGAGCCTTGTCACTGGTTGTGTCATGATCCTTGTCACTGGTTGTGTCATGAGCCTTGTCAGTGGTTGTGTCATGAGCCTTGTCAGTGGTTGTGTCATGAGCCTTGTCAGTGGTTGTGTCATGAGCCTTGTCAGTGGTTGTGTCATGAGCCTTGTCAGTGGTTGTGTCATGAGCCTTGTCAGTGGTTGTGTCATGAGCCTTGTCAGTGGTTGTGTCATGAGCCTTGTCAGTGGTTGTGTCATGAGCCTTGTCAGTGGTTGTGTCATGGATTTTTTTGCAACCTTGGTTTTGTTTCAGTCAACAAAGCAGGCAACTTCAGTTGCGACCTTGGTGCTGCAAGGTGCTGTTCAAGCGGGGTGATTGATTAATTAACTTAAGTAGCCGACAGTGTCGAGTGTTCAAATGTGTTTGCGCTCTCATGAATATTTTTAAAAATATAAGGGCTTTTGAAATTCCACAACTGCTGCAACATCCAAGAACACACTATCTGCAAATTCAACAAAGTTAAACGTTACAGCCACAACATTACTAACAACAGAAGAATTCTATATAACAACACATTATGTCATAGCGTATCACAACACACCACAACACACTACACCACATAACAACACAATAAAAGACAACAAAACACGCCACACAGCACCACAACACGCCACACCACACCACAACACATTACAACACACCACACTACACCACACCACAACACGCCACACCATACCACACCACGCCACAACACACAAGAAACACGAAAAACACAAGCCATCACAAGGCATCACAGCACCCGCCTCTATAAGGCAGAACTGTCACCACGCCCTCTTCACTATCTCTTTCAACCAGCCTCCAACTGGTTCCATCCTTAAGAACATTACAACCTCTCCGACTATTCTACCGCGTGCCTCTTTCAGGCTTTTTTCTCTCCTTCATCTAATCATCTATTCTTTTTTTTTCAACTTTTCATTCTATTATTTATTTATCATCAATCCACCTATTCCTTCATTCATCCCTTCATGCATTCATAATCAACTTTTCCATCCATCCATCCTTCTCTTCACCCTTCTTTCTTTTTCACCATCCTTCTATCTTTTTCACCATCCTTCTATCTTTTTCACCATCCATCCATCCTTCTCTTCATCCATCCACTTATAACTCGTTCATATGAAAACCTTGTACTATTTTGGGTTCGTATTGTTATTAATCATCGCAGCCTCTCGTGAAACAGCTCACAATCGGAGCTTCTTTTTTCATCACATTTCACAATTATTTTACACGTGCCGAAAATATTTTGGTTGCAACCGTCACAACATCGCTGCAGTTTCGAATGCTGCTTCGTTTGTTATTGAAATTATTGTGGCGAGTTTTGTTGCAAATTTTGTAAAAATCTTGTTGCAAATGTTGCTGCTGAGGTTGTTGCAAGTAATGTTAGAGATATTGTTGCAAATGATGTTGCAGATAGTGTTGCAATGGATGTTGCAGATAGTGTTGCAAATGATGTTGCAGATAGTGTTGCAATGGATGTTGTAGATAGTGTTGCAATAAATGTTGCAAGTGCTGTTGTAGTTTTTATTTTTGACGATGCAGGTAACCTTCTGAATGATGCCTTGTAAATGTTTCTTCAGAAGTTTTTCACTAGTGAGTGTTTCCAGGCATTGAATGTTATAGGCATTGAATGTTATAGGCATTGAATGTTATTGGCATTGAATGTTATAGGCACGGAAGGTTACAGAAAGTGAGTTCACAACGACTTCTCCACAGACTCCAGTGCAAGAGACTCCAGTTTGGAGCAGATGTCTCCACAAACAATGTCAATGCTGTTGTTGCCGAAATGTATTCTCGAGGGTGCTTTGATATGGAGATGAAGATGAAGAAGGGTGGAAAGGAATAAGGATAAAAAACAATAAGGATAAAAGGTAAGGAAAACAGAAGAAAAACTAAAAGTGGAATGATGTCGAAATCTGAGAAAGAGAGGAAGTTGGGGAAAAAAAGGAAAAAGAGCAAAAATAAGATGAAAAAGAAGATAAGAAAAAAAGAAGAAGGGAAAGGAAAAGAAGAAGAAAAAGAAAAAGGAAGGGAAAAAAAATGAAAAAAAATTATGAATAAAAAATTAATAGAAGAAAAAAGAGAGAAAAGGAAGCATAAAAGAGGAAAGAAAAGAAAAGAAATAAAACAAACATGGAAAAAAGAAAAAAGAAAAAGGAAAAACAACCAGAATAGGATCCAAATAAAAACTTGAATTTGAATGAATGTAAAAGTTTTTAAAGCGCACAGTTCGCAAACTAAGTTTCTTCAGAGGCGTTTAACGACTTCTTTTATTTCCTTTCCTGGCAGTCTTGTGTATACCTCTAAAAACACCAAGATCCTGGTTCTGTGAAGGTATAACTGAAAGCATTGCGTGAATAAGAATGAAGACCTTTGAAGAGAACTGAAAGGCGAAAAGAATGAAACTCAACAGAGAATAGGAACCAAATGACGATTAAAGACTGGCGGCTGTCGAAGGCATGAATGTCACTAGACAAATACTAAGAGCTCAAAAATTGACTGAATGCGCCATGCTTTCTTAGAAGTGTATTTTAAACAACAACAACAACAATAACAATAACAAAACAGGAATAATAAAAGGATTTTATTGGTCAGCGTTTTATTTTTTTTTAACGGTTTTTTTGATCAGACGGGAAAGGATGGATAGGTTGGAGGAGTATAGGCTTGTTCGCAGTATTATATTTATTTTCTAAACACTTTTTTCGCAAATAAAAGTATTTGCAAATTTTTTTTATTTTTTATTTTTGTACTTTACTTTCTATCAAAAATTCTGTTTTTAAAAAAAATGTTCTTTGTTTTATTGCGAATACGAAAAATTATTTAATTATGAAATATTAGCGACAGAAAAAAAAGATGAGCATCCATTTGATGTTTGAGTTGATTTTTATTGCAGCCGAAATGCTGTGGATCCGGATGGAGATGAAAGAAAAGGAAGAAAAAAAAATGGAAAAAAACTTAAGAAAAAAAAACTGGATTGAAAAAAAAAAACAAAATTGAAAGAAAAAAATAATTAAAAAAAAAAGAATTAAAAAAATTAAAAAAATTATTTTGAAATAAAAATTAAAATTAAAAGAAAAAAAAAAGGAAAAGGAAAAAAAAGGAAAGAGAAAAAAAAAAAAAAGAAAAAGAAGGAAGACAAAAAGGAAGAAAATGAAGATAAAGAGAAAAAGGAGAAGAGAATGATGAGAGGGAGGTAGAGGAGGAGGAGGAGGAGGAGGAGGAGGAGGAGGAGGAGGAGGAGGAAGAGGAGGAGGAGGAGGAGGAGGAGGAGGAGGAGGAGGAGGAGGAGGAGGAGGAGGAGGAGGAGGAGGAGGAGGAGGAGAAGGAGGAGGAGGAAGAGGAGGAGGAGGAGGAGGAAGAGGAGGAGGAGGAGGAGGAGGAGGAGGAGGAGGAGGAGGAGGAGGAGGAGGAGGAGGAGGAGGAGGAGGAGGAGGAGGAGGAGGAGGAGGAGGAGGAGGAGGAGGAGGAGGAGGAGGAGGAGGAGGAGGAGGAGGAGGAGGAGGAGGAGGAGGAGGAGGAGGAGGAGGAGGAGGAGGAGGAGGAGGAGGAGGAGGAGGAGGAGGAGGAGGAGGAGGAGGAGGAGGAGGAGGAGGAGGAGGAGGAGGAGGAGGAGGAGGAGGAGGAGGAGGAGGAGGAGGAGGAGGAGGAGGAGGAGGAGGAGGAGGAGGAGGAGGAGGAGGAGGAGGAGGAGGAGGAGGAGGAGGAGGAGGAGGAGGAGGAGGAGGAGGAGGAGGAGGAGGAGGAGGAGGAGGAGGAGGAGGAGGAGGAGGAGGAGGAGGAGGAGGAGGAGGAGGAGGAGGAGGAGGAGGAGGAGGAGGAGGAGGAGGAGGAGGAGGAGGAGGAGGAGGAGGAGGAGGAGGAGGAAGATGGAAGAATGAGTATGGCAGGTAAATGTCACTGGTTCAAGTGCCAGTGAAGTAAACAAGCACTATTTTCAGACGGCTATTTTTCCTCGTATGGTTTCCTTTCTAGCTTTTGTTATTATTACTTAATCTTTTGTCTTTTAACCTACATTATCTTCTCAAGAGTAAGTACATTCCAGTGTTTTTTGTCTATATACATTTTCAATCTTTCCTATTTCCATCTTCCTTCTACGTTTTTCCACATTTTACGTTTTGCGTTTTCCGGTGTTATCATTTTTTATTTTTATAAAATACTTCTTCCGTTTTTTTCTTTTTCAACAGCCAGCATGGCTTCCTTCAAACCCATGGCGGTTTATAAGAATATTATTTTTATTACCACGTTGGGAGGCCTCAATCCTGAGGTGCATATTCTACAGCCTCACCGCCATCAACTCTTTGTAGGCATGACTACTCCGTCTGAAACAACTTTATAATCGTCTTCAGTATTCTCATCATTTCAAACCTTATCATCGTAATAATCATCATCACCTCCATCATCGACGTCATCTTTTGCCTTTTTTTCTTTTTCTTCTTATAATTATTCTTCTTCTTCATCTTCGTCGTCATCGTCCTCATCATTCCCATTCAATAAATAAACTATTCGTTGTTTCGGCTGATTGTTTGAGGAATTTGGCAGCTCTCATAGGGGCCTAATGTTACTGAATGTTGTGTTATATGAGTCGCCTTTAACTTAACACTCTTCTTCTTCAGCGCCACACTTTGTTATGATACACGTCGAAAAGATGTTCCATAGATTGCGACACGTTGGGATATCATATGTTGTATCCTCTTTTAGTGTTTTTTTATGTCTTGTTTTATGGGTTTTTATATTACACCGTTGTGTTTGTTATAATGCAGTGTTATATGAAGTTATACACAGTACACCGAGGTGTGTGTGTGTTCAATGAATGGCTCTGAATTTGGAACACATTGCGGTCAGCGTGCTAACCACCTCTCACATTCATCCCTCATCCCATCCTCCCCCTTTAAACCTCTTTCCCCCTCAACTTCTTTCTCTCCCAGTTCTCATCCTCGCATCCCTTCCTCTTCTTTTCATCCATTCATTCATTCACCCGACTTCCATCCTTCCATTCACTCATTCGCACATTTTCAATTTTTTCATTTATTCATTATTATTCAATTTATCTTTATTAATTTATTCATTAATTCAAAAGAACATTTGCAGATTTCTCCTAATACATAAATCCATTCTATGTTTTCTGCCTTGATGCCTTCAATTGTGTTCTTACATTATGGTATTACACACCCAGTCCGTGTTTATATGGACCGTACACGTGCTTTATTTTTATCCGTAGAATTAAGCAACCGCAGGCAAAACGCAGATAAAAACGTTGCAACTTGAAGAAAAAGCCCAGTTACGTAATTGTGAACTAAAATAATATAATTACAATTAAATATAGACGTGTAAAAGTGTATAATTCCCCAGAAAAAAGATAATGTAGCTTATCATTGAACGAACACAAATTTAAATTGGTTAAAAGATCAAATAAAGTCTATCTTTCAAACTTTCAAGTTATTGTCGTAGCATATAATTTCTTCAGTACTGTGTAGTACTGTGGCAACTGACCCAAGAGGTACGCTACCACACAATATGCTCAGTACATGAGCAATGAAAGTAGATTCAAAAACCACTACAAAAATTTATATTACCTCAAAAATTCCTCCCAAAAGAATTACACAGTACAAAGTCTAGTACAGCGAAATGAACTATTCAGTTTAAGACAATAAAACGGTAAGTACAATGTGCAATATATCATCATGTCGACAGGGCCTCATAAAGGGGCCATTAAGTTGCATAGGCCTTGAAGACTGTGTACTCGCGAATGAGGATTTATTTGAGTATTATCAGAAAACCTCGTTTATTCAGTACTCTCCCTGCGAAATCATTACTCGCATCGCCCAGCTATTTATAGACGTGAGGTAATAATGAATCATGTTGAAAAAAATATCAAGAGTACAAAGCAAGAGTATCTGTGTGGTTGTTTGCTTGCTTGTTTCGTTTCAGACCATCTAATCATAAACGAACAAACATGCGCATACCCACAAATATACAAACGTACATGCACACACAAACACACACACACACACACACACACACACACACACACACACACACACACACACACACACACACACACACACACACACACACACACACACACACACACACACACACACACACACACACACACACACACACACACACACACACACACACACACACACACACACACACACACACACACACACACACACAGAAACATACATATATATATATATATATATATATATATATATATATATATATATATATATATATATATATATATATATATATATATGGATATATTCAAAACCATGCGCACAACATTGCTTATATATGAAGAACTGGTGCTGAGAACTTGCCGATCAGATGCTCTACTGAGTTGAAGAAGAAGAGGAAAAAGAAGAGGAAGAAAAAGAAGAAGAAGAAGAAGAAGAAGAAGAAGAAGAAGAAGAAGAAGAAGAAGAAGAAGAAGAAGAAGAAAAAGAAAAAGAAAAAGAAGAAGAAGAGATTGTTTGAGTAACAAGTTAAAGAGACTGTTTAAAGACTGTTTGACTGATTAGTTACAACAGTGGATTCGCTAGTTGACTGAGAAGTTAGTTGATGAATCGGTAGGTAGGTTGGTTGGCTGGTTGATTAGTTAGTTGAACTCTTGTTGCCTTGGAGGCCTTGCAGGCGGTTGGAATGGTGGAACAGTTGATTGAGGTTCGTTGCAGCACCCGGGTCTTCGTAGCTGCTCACCTGTTGCAGAAGAACTCTTGGTTGAGAAGAAAAAGCCTTGGTTGAAAAGGCTTGAAGTGTCTGGCTTCTTCTTTTCAAAGATGATGATTTACGAATTCAAAGTTCACTTTTACCAGCACAACCCTATTAACAAAGTAACAACATAATTTGTTGCAACCTTCGTCAACCTCTCGTCTTCATTAACCAACCATCACCTTATCATCATCACACAATCATCATCATCATCACCTTATCATCATCACACAATCATCATCATCACCTTATCATCATCATCATCATCATCATCATCATCATCATCATCATCATCATCATCATCCTCATCATCATCATCATCATCATCATCATCATCATCATCATCATCATCATCATCATCATCATCATCATCATCATCATCATCAGCACGTCACCACGGCGCAACCACCATCATCACCATCGCACCATCATTATCATAATATTACCATCATCGTCATCACACCACCACCATGGTGATAATTGATTCTGATGAATCATTTCCAACATTTGTTTTCAACTCTCACCTGCCTGACCTTTCTCTCGAACACGTCACAACCTGCCTCGACCAGTCACCAAGCAATGAGGAACAATATACTTTGCCATGGAGTGAGTTGTGGTGGTGTGGTGTGGTGTGGTGAGGTGTGGCGTGGTGTGGTGTGGTGTGGTGTGGCGTGGTGTGGTGTGGTGTGGTGTGGTGTGGTGTGGTGTGGTGTGGTGTGGTGTGGTGTGTGATGCGGTTTGGTGTCGTGTGCTTTTGTGTAGTGTGGTTTCGTGTCATGTGGTTGTTGTGGTTTACTGTGGTTTGTAGGGGTTTAATGTAGTGTGGTGTGGTATGGTGTAGTATAATGCGGTTTGTTTCGGTATGTTGTGGTTAGTTTGAGTTTGGTTCGACATGATTTCATGGTTTAATGTAGTGTAGAGTGGTGTAACATGTTTATGAATAGATCTTCTATATCACTGATTTAAAGATTGATAGTAAGATTGATATGTTGTTGGGAAAATGCAAAAAACTAAAGAAAGAATTTTGAAGAGTGAAAGCAACATGGTTATGATAGATGCCTCGTATCCCCCTTCAAGCCCCCATTAGGCATTAAGAAGATGCTTTTAGAAAAATAGTTAATGAGGTAATAATCTCATCTTTTTAAGGGTTATTTAAACGCAAACTCCAGCCGTTCATGCATCCGTTAGTCTTTGAACTGCTCCCTTCCTGCACATTTGTAAAAATCATTCTTTTTTTTTATTTCTTTTTTATTATTTATTCTTTTATTATTGTTTTGTTGTTGTACACAAAAGAATCATTTGCAGACGCAACAAAGAGAAACAAAATGAGTTATTTATCACATTCTCAACCTTGTGTCTTCAATCACCCAAGCCTCCTATATCCTCTCTACAACTCACTAGGAACCAAAAAACAAATACGTTAATTCTGCCAAGTAACATTTCATCTTGGAGCTTGCATGCGTTGTGACGTCTTACTAAATCTCATCTACCATGGGTTAAATCATCTATAATTTCATTAAATGGAAGAGAAAAAAACGAAAAAAAAGAATTAAAAAAAAGACGAATAAGAAAAAGAAAAAAAAAAGATGAGAAAAAAAAAGACGAGGAAAGAGAAAAATGGAAAAATAAAAAGAAGAAGACAAATTACACCGACCCAAACCTTCTCATTGCTTCGTCATTATTCTCCCTCTGTGAGCTCATTCTTGTAAGGCGGCAATGCAAGAGCAACATACAATAAAACCATATTCCCCATTCACCTGGCTTCCACAACCCCATTGGTATTCTGAGCCTCTCTGAACCTTGTGCACACTACCCATCATTCACAAACGCCATAAAATGTTATTATCGAGGAGGCTTGAAAGCCAAAGTGTCTATTTTTTCAGTGTTAATTGCCGCTTAATTTAGTTTGGGTAGTTTCAATACATAAATGGGTCTATTTTCAAGATCGCAAACAAGATAATCCTTTCATTCAACAGATACAATATCTGCAAGAAGTCATTACCTTGCCACTTCGTAAACAGACGCTTTGATGGCACTGTAGGGTGTTCTTTTAAAGCGAGCTTAGTTCCAATGAAACACTACAAAAGGCCGTCGACTGTTTTTTTACGTTGACTCTCTGTACGCTTCACTTTCATCCACCTTCCTGCAGCCCCCAAAAATACCCTCCAAGCAAACTTTCCACAAGCCTGAGTACTCTTTACCAGAACATCATAACATCGGGGCACATAACATTTTCATGAATAATTTGCTACCTCTGAAGTCTTCGATTGAGGGCTCGTCCTCGTGCCATGGCCAGCAACACACCACGCAGCACCACACCACAACCTAAATGCCATCAAACAGCGGGCGAAAAAAGTATTGAAGTATCGCTGAGAGGCATTTGAGAAGGTGAGAGGCAAGAGCCTTGCATGACATCACTGCAGAGGAATTCAGGTGTTCAATTGGCAGTAGTCGTGATCAGGCACACCACTCTGCGGTGGTGGCGGTAGTAGTTGCTTGGATTTTAGATTCCGAGATAACTTTATGGCTAGGAATATATACTGCCAGAAACAGAAAACAACAACAATTAATACGTTCCTCTTCCTATCTTTTCCAAGAAATTCACAAATCACTCTTCTGGTATCATGTATTCACAAGCTATTTCTTCAAGCCGCCTCTCCCGAAAGCTTTGCAGACATAAAATTAAAAACAATAAAAAAATAAAAACAATATAAAAAAATACTAATAATAAAATTGACTTATAATGAATGATAATAAACTTTACCTTTAAAACGCCAAGGCAGGCGACCGAGGCGCCAAGAGAACACTAGGACACGTCATCGCTGGATGTGAATAGTACGAACCCTCAAGGACTCGCGTTGCCCGCTGACAATAGCCATTTCAACTTTAATTGGATTTTTATAATGTGTGCACAATGCTTTTTGCTTCGAATTTGAAGATAATGCCTAGTCACGATGGCATAAAAGTCAAGCAAGAACGATAACATTATGACGATCAAATATTCAAGAAAACTTCCAAGCAGACATTTGAAGCAAAATCCAGTGAAACTTTCAATAATTGAGTGTGCTATTTAGGCATTCAGTCAGTAGGACGTTGGCTGAAACTTCCAGTGGGAAATTTATTAAAAGGCACCGATTGATGTAACCCCTCCAACACTCACGCATTCTTATGATTAATCCTACTGAAGTTTCAAAAAGTTTCAACTTTTCAAATGGGTGTTCACAGCGACGATGATTCAAACTCACAATAACTAACTACTTTCGAAGCAAGAATTTTCGCCGAGTCCTTTACTCTCTGCACGACCTTCAAAAGAGAATGAAGAGAAGACCACTTTGCGAAGGAACGTTGCGGAATTAAAAAGTGAAAATTAATATTTATGTTTTTAAGTTGAATGAATAGCTCCCAAGTACCTGCGGATCGTTAAACGACCTTCAAGTGATATTTTCTGTGGCATTAAACTTAATTTCAGTTTAATTGTACCTTCTCTTGTAGGCCTTCGAACCCCACTACAACATCAGAAGGTCATTTGATCTGCTTGTCACGGAAGATATATGTACGTGTTTGTGTAAAATATAACGTAGCGTTGGTAGTTACGACGACGGTGATGAAATTTATAAAAACCTTCTAAAAATAATAATTATTTTATTAATTTCTTTAGTTTCCCTATTTATCATTATTATTCTATATTATCAGTACTAAATTCTTATCTTATTGTATATATAATATACTTACATTCTCACGTTCAAACGGATACGACACACGATATAGCAGAGATAGGGTAGCTCGAAAGGTGATGATAAGTCGCACTATGACGCCATTAGAACTTCCGAGCGAGACATCTGTGGCCTTGAGTGTCTTCGAGTGGCGTCAGAAGATAATTGTTCCATGGCTCCTTTGATGCTCCTTTTTGAACCTCCCCACAAGTCCCCTCTCCGTTTGCCTCTCTCTATTTCTGTCTATTCTTTCGTCTTTATCTCTTTTTTTTCGTCTTTATCTCTTTTTTTTCGTCTTTATCTCTTTTTTTTCGTCTCTATCTCTTTTTTTCGTCTTTATCTCTTTTTTTTTGTCTTTATCTCTCTCTTTCCCTTTCAATCTTTCTCCCTCTGTTTTCATTTCCCCCTCTGTTTTCATTTCCCCCTCTGTTTTCATTTCCCCCTCTGTTTTCATTTCCCCCTCTGTCTTCATCTCTTTCCCTTTCATCTCTCTTATAGTTTCTCACTTTCTTTTTTTCTTTTTTTTTCTTCCTTTTTTTGTCTATCTTACTCACTTTTTCAGTTGTGTTATTACCATTCACTGCTGTTGAACTTTTGAGTGAAGTTATGATTTTTATCACCTCCGTGTATTCAATTATCTTCTTATGCCTCTTTATTATTTAGTTATACGAGACATGAAAGAGCGAAGGGATATTAAAAAGGACTACTCCTATTTAATTGTTATTTCATTCGATTTTCATATTTTTTGAAGTTTTTTTTATTTAATATTAAAATTGTCAAACGTTTCTTAGAAAAGTCTCCGATAAAAACAATGAGGTCTTTCTGCTGCAGGCTCCATCAATCATACATTTCTACCCTTTGTTTTGCATTATGGCGGTGCTTGATTCGCTGATCCTGATTAACTCCTTTGCTCTAACCCCACTCCAACAACATTGCATTGTTTGCCAGAAGACTCCCAGTTCAAAGACACGCTCGCCATTCTTCTGCAAAATTAGTCCCTCAAAAGAAACCGCCTTGAAGACTGATAGGCCTCAAGTTGATTGAAAAATATAAAAACACATACCGTTTCTTGAAAACTCAATTTTTGCAATAAAAATTTCAGCAGGCACAATCCATCATGAAAATGTGCCACCTCGCATGAACCCCCATTATAACGCCTTGAAGAATGAAGCGTTAAATTTATTGGGCACTTTTTTAAGCATGATTAACGATCTATTAATCAACACGACCATGTTCATATTTTTTCAAAGTTTTCAAAACCATAGCTAGTAATTCTTCAGCTTTCATCTGCCAGACCTCATGCGTGGGAAAGGTCGGAGAAAACACATTAAAGCGCTATTGCTGGCAAACAACTGAAGACAACACGATCTTTCCACACGCTCCATCACAACTTCAAACCTACCTGCCCTGTAACGGCATTGACGTCGCTTACCCCCTCTCACCCCCTCTCACCACCTCTCACCACCTCTCACCACCTCTCACCACCTCTCACCACCTCTCACCATCTCTCACCACCTCTCACCACCTCTCCCTACTTCTCACCACCTCTCCCCACCTCTCACCATTTCTCACCACCTCTCACCACCTCTCACCACTTCTCACCACCTTTCACCACCTCTCACCATTTCTCACCACCTCTCACCACCTCTCACCACCTCTCACCACTTCTCACCACCTCTCACCACCTCTCACCACCTTTCACCATTTCTCACCACCCCTTACCACCTCTCACCATCTCTCACCACCTCTTCTCATCTCTCACCACCTCTTGTCATCTTTCACCACCTCTCACCATCTCTCACCACCTCTTCTCATCCCTCACCACCTCTTGTCATCTCTCACCACTTCTCCCTACTTCTCGCCACCTCTCACCACCTCTCGTCATCTTTCACCACCTTTCACCATATTTCGTCATCTCTCACCATTTGTACCAACACTCATTACCTCTCATCAAACCTCAAGCTCTCAACCATCACCAGCTCTCACCAACCATTATCATTCTCATTTATCATAACTTATCTCATCAGCCCTGAATAATTACTAGCAAATTGTTGGCCAATTTTTCTAGCGCCACTTCAAACAAGAAATTCCCGTTGATTTATTCACAATTTTTTCAGGTACAAGCGTAATAAGCAAGTAAATAACAATGTTGCAAGACAGCTGATACAGAATTACTATGAGTTAGAATCGAAGGTAAACCGTAGATCAGAGACACTAAAGGTCATAAAAATAAATTATCAGGGTTTTAATGTTCTATTCGCTAAATATCACCAAGCTATTCACCCAATTTATTGATCGTTTCTGCTTCAACGCAACTCGAACTGCCGATATGAGCGATTGGATCGGCAAGGCTGGGCTGTCAGCGAGGGCCATAAAAAAGGTTTTAGTCCAGGAAAGAATCCTTCATTGGAACATTAATGTGCCTTGTTGTGGCCTTGTTCTCATTGCAACCTCCCTTCGTCAGTCATTTGGTCGTTCCCACCACAAAGTCTCAATCATAAACCACCTGTGTTACAACCCCATGCCGTCTAACTGCATAGAGAACAACACCACAACTACGTATGACAACACCACATAACTTGAAATAGGGTTAACACGCAACATGCATCCTTCACCATGCAAGTTCTCATTTCACAACCATATATTGTACAATCACGCAATCGCTGCCACATACCACCAGACCACCCATCTACCATTTAAACATCACACAACAACACATTGTACAACAACACAACATCAACCACACTTCATGCAACCACACTTTACAAATACTTAATACACAACTACACAGCCATAAAAGCACATAAATACATAACCACACATATATAACCATATAACCAATATATCCACATAACCATATAACCACACATCCATGGATCAGCATAACCACGCGAAGGCTTAAGCGCACAAGCAGACAACATAACAATCACACAACCAGAACACCACACACATTTTATTACTTTGTCTACATATCGAACCTTTAAATAACTCCAAGCTTCAAGAGCCATTCAAAAGAATTGAAGGTTAAACATACGTGCATGAAGATGTTTGTGTGTTCTTGTGTGTGGCTGTGTGTGAATATGCGTGAGTGAGTGCTCTCGCTTGTGTGTGTATGTGAGGTTGTGTGTGATCATGTTTGGTTGCATGTGGTTGAATGTGGTTGAGTCTGGTTGCGTGTGGTTTCGTGTGGTTGAGTTTGGTCAAGTGTGGTTGAGTGTGGTTCCGTGTGGTTCGGTGTGGTTGAGTGTGGTTGAGTGTGGTTGAGTGTGGTTGAGTGTGGTTGAGTTTGGTTGAGTGGTCAAGTGTGGTTGAGTGTGGTTGCGTCTGGTTGAGTGTGGTTGAGTGTGGTTAGGTGTGGTTGAGTGTGGTTGAGTGTGGCTGAGTGTTGTTGAGTGTGGCTGGGAGTGGTTGAGTGTGGTTGGGTGTGGTTGAGTGTGGTTGAGTGTGGTTGAGTGTGGTTGAGTGTGGTTGAGTGTGGTTGAGTGTGGTTGAGTGTGGTTGAGTGTGGCTGGGAGTGGTTGAGTGTGGTTGGGTGTGGTTGGGTGTGGTTGAGTGTGGTTGAGTGTGGTTGAGTGTGGTTGAGTGTGGTTGAGTGTGGTTGAGTGTGGTTGAGTGTGGTTGAGTGTGGTTGAGTGTGGTTGAGTGTGGTTGAGTGTGGTTGAGTGTGGTTGAATGTGGTTGCGTGTGGTTGAGTGTGGTTGAGTGTGGTTAGGTGTTGTTGAGTGTGGTTAGGTGTGGCTGAGTGTGGTTGAGTGTGGTTGGGAGTGGTTGAGTGTGGTTGAGTGTGGTTGAGAGTGGTTGAGTGTGGTTGAGTGTGGTTGAGTGTTGTTGAGTGTGGTTGAGTGTGGTTGAGTGTGGTTGAGTGTGGTTGAGTGTGGTTGAATGTGGTTGCGTGTGGTTGAGTGTGGTTGAGTGTGGTTAGGTGTTGTTGAGTGTGGTTAGGTGTGGCTGAGTGTGGTTGAGTGTGGTTGGGAGTGGTTGAGTGTGGTTGAGTGTGGTTGAGAGTGGTTGAGTGTGGTTGAGTGTGGTTGAGTGTTGTTGAGTGTGGTTGAGTGTGGTTGAGTGTGGTTGAGTGCGGTTCTGATTGGTTGTGTAAACTTGAATGTATTAGCCTGGTTCAGTTTGATAGTCTAGCTTAATTTTTAACAAAACTTCTTTTATTTTTCAAGTATTTCAAAGCCATTGTTAGCAAGGCATCGCTTGAATTGGAGTATAAGCAATGGCGTCTGTGTGATATCGACTTCATAAAAATAATGACACGTCATTAGCATTTCAATCATTTTCTTAACGTCTAGTTCGAAGATGTATGTCTGCTGGCAAAGTGGAATGGTGCCGTTTGATGAATGACCTTGTCAGACCTTATGCCGTCCTAGACTGTCCCAGTCCTCTAGTATCTCACAACCAGTGAAACCATTCCTATGAGAGCGCCTTTGAGCAAAGTGCTAAAAGACGCGCCACAAATGCCCGATTAGATTTTGCGCAACCAGACTGTGGCCTTGAAAATCTCCGGGGTTAAAATCTCTATAATGATATTCTTAGATGTTTGAATGGTATTAGGGGTACAGAGTCGATGAGTGAGGTGCTGAAGTGTTTCGGAAATGGACCACGGTGGTCTTGATGGTGGGTGGCATGCAAGAGGAGTGAAGGGACGTCAGTTGTTCCTTCATGTTCCTTGAGGGAGCTGAAGACACTGAAGCCACGAATGACATCCCGAGTGGCTTGCAAATAATTGAACATTTTCTCCTCTTATATTCTTCAATTTTTTCCCATTTTTAACATTTTATCCTTTTAATTAGTTTTTTTATTTACTTTTTTTTTTTCGTATTTTCAGCGGGTTATTTAGTGAGATCTCTAATGATTTCAGTCAGGCACCTTGTTTCATGCTTGTTCTCTTTTACATTCATCCTGATTTTATCTCAATCTTCGCTGGGTTTTTTTTCATATAATCATATCTTTTTCTATTTCAGCCATATTTCCTACTTTATTAAGTCTACACTTTATTTCCAAAAATTCCTCTTCCACTTCATTCCGCTCTTTTGAAAAATTTCATTTATTTCCGAAACCTTCAAAAACAGTTTCAACTATTGTTACCTTTGATTATTTAATAATCTGTGCCTATTTGTTTAATATCTCAATGTACACCGACTGCTTCGTATCAGCGATTAACCTTCGCAGTTTTTCATTTTTATTGTCCATGTTTATCACCAATTAGTCTTGTCTTCTTTACATAGCTGTACCGTTATGTGTCGTTATGTACCGTCAGCTCTTCAATCTCCCTTACATACCTCCTTAATTTTACACCAATGGGTCTTGAAATTGATATCTGATGCTCAATAACCTACTAGCACTACCTTACAAAATAAAATCTTTTTAGCACCAGTTGCGCTTTCAAACACAAACTGCTTAACAATGTGATGGTTGGTTAGGGTGAGATTGAGAAGGTTTAATGTTGTGATGGTGTCATAACAAGTGATGAGTTATTCACTTGTTCATCACTTTATCAGATCCTTGTTGTCGAATTGGAAAAAAATATTTCAGCTTAGACTGATTAAACATCTTTGGAACACAGCACGAGTATAAATAAGCACATGTGCAAAGCATAAAAAACACGTGTTTTGGGAAGACCCTTAAAAGTTAATATCTGAATGTTATTTTCAAGGTGCATTTTTAAAGCTACTTTTCAAAACCACTTTATTTTTTAAACTTTTCACAAGCAGCACCCAGCCTCGATCATCTCAACACAACCATTCTGCTCCTCTTATCTCTTTCTGCTACATCACAACACGCTGTTTCCTTTCAATTCAACAAAACCTCACAGTATATCCTCAAGCCATAATTACCAGCTTTGAAATAAATTATTTTTTATTTCATTATTTTTTGAGCCATTACATCCAGCACTGCAATTCAAGTCATATTTCATAGCCTCGATAACTCATAGCTTTTTAAATTGCTGCACGTATAAACGATCAACGTTTATTTATCTTCCTGGTACATGCTTGAACCATTCAAGCACCAGCGAAACCAACGCCGAGGCAACTTCAAACCCATTCGAAACCCACTCGACAATCATTAAAAACCAACAAAAAACCACACTGAACCAGCCTTTAATCGAAAAAACGAAAGAATATACATTACAAAACAGGTTTCTCGTGAACAGACGGATTAGTGAGAGCTTCTACTAATAAAGCAGACTTAATCTGGTAATACAGACAAGTTTTCCTTTAGACGAACAACAGTTCAAAGAAGGAAAAACCCCCAACACAAAGAAACTATTGCCTTCGTAATTCGGTCGTTAAATAATCATTGCTCACCAAAAGATTCGATCTCATCCAATCTATTCTGATCTATAGATCTTATCTGCCATATGAAAGTTCAAAAACACAGTAGTTATCTTGAACACTGGCAGAAAACTAGTCGAGCATCTGCTTTCGAAGGCTCTTGGCCACACCACACGTGTTCTGCTCAGCCTGAGACGTCCCTTTCAACTCTTGCTCAGCTTTCAATAAATTATATTCAAGACACTCCGATTCCTTTTGATTCCTCGGTGGTCTTTGCCAACGTTCAGAGTTGCATGTATTATATTATATTAGTATTATATGTGTATTGGTATAACATGTATTTATTAGTATAACGTGTATTAGTAATGTTCATAACACTGATATGTGTATGAGTGATATGTATGTAACTGATATGGGTTATAGTTACTGCAGCTCCAATCTACAAGGTGTTTATGGCTAGGCTGAAAGAACAATCACGGAGCCTCCTGTATTTACTCACGAAAAACAATAGTTGTGTGCAAAAACAAGGGAGACTTTATGGCACTAATTAAATTTGATTGCCTGGCAATGCAAGAACAATAAAATCAAAATTTACAACAAAATAAAAAATATCTGACATGTTGAACTCAAAACAGTGAAATAAAGCTATCCAAAAATCTTGGTTGCGTTCAAAAAGATAGATTTCGGTGTGTTGGATCGGTCTTATTGCGATTTAATTATTGTAATTGAGGCCTGTGGTTGACCAAAAAATAGAGTGTTGGCACTTCGCACTGAGTTCACGGCAACGAACGTGTTAACTGACGCTTCTAATGATACTACCCGTCTAATGAGACTTCAGAGCTAATATTGTGATAGCTTGTAATTAGAAGCCTGAGACTTTTGCATGCCTCAAGTGCAGCGTCATAAAATTGAGATGGATGAAGTCGGCAAAAGTGTAATTTCATATGGAAAAGATAGTTATGGCATTTTTCTTGCAGCCTCGTTGTTACTAGGCTCTTATAACATTAGTGTAAATGAAAATTCATTCTTACTATAGATCATTCCTATTTAACATTGTCAGAAATAATTCTTTTATAACATTGTTGAAAGAATTCCTCACAAACTTTTTGAAAAAGACTCTTTCTAACTTTGCTATGGCCTGTAACT